>CAKAOH010040014.1:0-28032 GCA_916701665.1 Sebastiscus tertius
GAAATCACATTAGTTTACTTGTAATGAAATATGTTAAAGGAATAAAATTGCCTTGCCTTTTATATACTGCAATTTACCCTTATAATACGGACACACACAAAAAAAGGTGCCGGTGGAGAGTACGTATAGAGCACTAGCAGACACAACAATGGTCTTGCTCCTTTATGAGCATCCATTGTTTTCTGTCACAACAAAGTCAGCTAATCAGAATTATGGTGGATGGAAACCAAATAAAATGTGTTGAACATCGTCCCAGATGTGTTTCATAGATATATTTTACACCAATATGTCACAAAAGTGGGAAATAATCCAGAGCAGATTCATCCACCTTCATGATAAACATCATAAATGTTTTATTTTCATATTTCTGACTGTGTTTTGTGTTATTCAAGTCCTGATTCATTCTCTTCTGTGCAAGAGCCGAGTGGGAGATGGGAATTGGATTTGGGATCTAGCGCCTATGACTTCCCATGTTTCGATTTATAACATAATGATGAAGCTTTGGGGGGATGCTGCTACACGGCAAATTCAATCAATACAACTTCATTTCCCAAAATGAGTAACACACCCCATAAAATCCCTCTTGAATGGCTCTGACAGGACAGGAAATGGAGGGAGACGGACGAATAGTCTGCTGCCATGTTGTAAAATCATTCCGCTCTCTCACAGAGATATTGACTTTGGGATTATTTTGAAAAGGGAACAACGTGATGTAAAATTGAGAGCGATCGGGGCTTTGCCTTACCCAGGATGAGTGCTCCTTCATCTGGTGCTGGTTGCTATGGGGACCATTGGCATGGCCACGCCAGAAGCAGCTCTGGCAGAGCTGGTAGCCATGGCACTGTTGGCACCGGTACCGGAAACCCATCATGCTCTCGCTCCGGCAATATGAACATTCCACCGGATGGAAGACTGAGCGGTAAAAAAACAACAAAGACATTGATCTTCTGTCAGAGACGCAGAGACGTCTTTATTTACACAGTTACTAACAAAAACTCTGCATACAGTTATTTTAAAGACGGTGGTTCCCAAACTGTTTTCGCCTGACAGTGATGGAAAGTAACTATGTACATTTACTCTAGAACTGTCAGACATAAGTACAATTTTAAGGCACTTGTACTTTACTTGAGTACAGTAAAGTAGCATAAATCTGAAATACTCAGGTACATCAAAATTGTACTTAAAGGGCCAGTGTGTTGCATTTTGGGGGGGGTCTATTGGCAGAAATGGAATATTATATTACGTATGTTTTCTTTAGTGTATAATCCCAGAACGGACAAACAAACACTGGCTCTAGACAGGGCCATTCACATTTTCACGTTTTCACGTCTGTCAATGTAGTTCTCTGACACGCTTGGGACACGGGAGGAGTTTCAGTTGCTTGCAGTCTGCAACCTCACCACAAGATGACGCCAAATCCTACACACTGCACCTTTAAGTACAGTACTTGAGTAAATGCACTTTCCGTCACTGAATAAGAGTATCTAGTTAGGGCCCCTTGTCGTGTTTCAGATTTTCTATGAGTTGTTAGCAGTTCTGTCAGAGATTTAGACAAATTAAATGAGGAACTTTGATGTTCAAATGTTGACATTTCAAAGAGGATGTACAGTGTGAATATAAATAGCTTGAGATCTCACCATTTTCAACATTAGCAAGTCGGTGCATGAGCGGAAGCCACACGAGGCATTGAGGGGGAGGATCTGCCATCAACACATCCAAAAACGTGTTCAGCATAATCTTCTTCTGGATACAAACACACACAAACATGCATTAAACAAGACGTGTACATTATTAGAGATTTAAAAGAAGATAAAGGAGGAGAGGATGTGGTGTTGAAATATCCTCCTCATACCTGCTGAGGGAAGCACGTCCGCACCGAATGCTCCGTGTAGCCAAACGAAGGGCCCTCGAACACGGCTGTGGGGAGTTTCAGCACCTCCCGGAGAAACTGATCGAACTTTGCAAACATCATGACTCCACTTGAGTCAGAGATCTGTGAGAAAATATCTGAGAGACAGAAAATATCAGATTTAAATAAGGTTCAAAACAGACTGTCTGTGAATGTGTTGATCCACAGTCTGTATACTCAGCAAAGAGTCAAAATATGAACAGTTAAAACAAATTAACTCTGCAGTCATGTTCCAACAGTGCCCCTGTGTGTTTAATATGAGCAACTACACGAAGGTAGCCATGACATCAGATTTCATCAAATCGAGCTAATTAAAAATGCAGCTCATTCACATACATATCTTCTGACATGTTGTGTGTTTAAGGTGCTTAGAAATGTACTTACAGCGTAGTTTGTCCACAATTTTCCCTCCACACATCGTTGACAGCATGGCTTTCATTGAGAAAACTGTCAGCTTCCCATGGCTTTCACTGCAAGTAGAAGGAAAGGGGAAAAGTTGAATTCATAAGCAGTAAAATGCACATCTTCTTCAATTCAATACGCTGACCAGTTTGGGCCGCCGATTAGACTGTTGTCATGCTATTAAATAGGTATTATCAGTCGCTATAACAACCATAGATGTGGGTCAATAGGGGCTTACTACACCCAATATTAGGTTTTATCATCTATTCACATGGTAGATCACCAAAAGAAGGTATAAAAGAACACTACAGCGACCTCTAGCGACCGTAGTTATGACAGGTGGTGCCGTCAAATAGACAGCATGGGGTGGTGGAGGTTGGAGGTGATGCATGGGACACAAAACACAGGGCTTTCACCTTTTTCAGCCTTTTTGTTTGTGCTATAACCGTAACTTAACGTAAAGACCCACATCTCTGGTGCTTATAGTGACCGATAACGCCTATTTAATGGCCTGATAACAGTCGGATCGTGTGCACTTGGTCTGGTAAGACCAGTAAATTTTGGTTGCTAATGTTAGCTAAGTCATGTTCGTTGACTTACTAGCAGGTCGAGAATGAGGCTAAATAACGCTCCAAGCTTACGCTAAATTTTGGCAAAGAAAAACTGGCATGGCCATTTTCAAAGGGGTCCCTTGACTCTGACCTCAGGATATGTGAATTAAAATGGGTTCTCTGGGTACCAACGAGTCTCCCCTTTACAGACATGCTAACTTTATGATAATTTTGGGCAAGTCATAGTCAAGTCAGCACACTGACACATTGACAGCTGTTATTGCCTGTTGGGCTGCAGTTTGCCATGTCATGATTTGAGCATATTGTTTATGTTAAATACAGTACCTGTGAGGGCTTCTGGACAATATTTATTATTGTTTTGTTTTGTTAATTAATTTCCAATAATGAATATATACATACATTTGCATAAAGCAGCATATTTGTATGAAATACTTGACAAATCTCCCTTTAAGGTACATTTTGAAAAGATTAAAACGTGTGATTAATTTGCGATTAATAACGATTGACTATGGACCATCATGCGATTCATCGCGATTAAACATTTGAATCGATTGACAGCCCTAATAATAAAAGATTGATACTTGACGTACGTGTATCTACAATATTGCCACACAGCATATTGCGATGCTATTCTATATCGGTATGCTCCCCAACCCCTAAAACATATCTGTGCACTTTTGCGGTTATGTCTAATACTGTGTAAACTAAGCCTTACATCACAGATTAACATGTTATATTAAGGTCATTATTAGGTCGCCTCAAGACCCCTTAACATCTTTTCAATTTGCCAAGAGAGACCAGCTCTTTGATTTCAGATTAATTTAGCTCTGACTTCCGAGCAGAGGTAACACGGTACATGAAAGCTCTTCTGCTTAATTCGGTTTGGACCTCGGGGACAGATAGCGAAACTGCTTCCTGTGATCGCAGACAGTCATTTCCACAAAGTTTCCCAGAGATACGGCAGCATGAATAATAACGGAGCGGGACCAGAGTGGCCTTACAGATAAAAGTAAACCAATTGAATGGGTCGATGAATGGACGGGGCGAGCAGCCAATCAATTTGAGCACACAAGGTACAATAATGAGAGAGCTTTACGGTCAATAATAAACCTCTGTACAGTGCAGAATATACAGTAAAACGCCACTAGGAATACGTCAGCTGATTCAGCTTTTTTTCAGGCAAAAAGCGGGCAGATGTGCATTTATTCCAACATTTGTCAGTTTATTGGCGGATTTCTGAGGCCTAAAATCTGGCTGGATGGATCATTTGTACAATGAAGTCAGAGCCAGAGCTACCATTGAGAACACTAAAGTCATGTGCCGGGTATTTATTCAGGGAATTTGGGGAAGTTTCCATTTCTTCCACCAGAATTTAATTCCTGGCAGTGTGGAGAGGGCTCTAAAACAGCATTTAGACAATGCTTTATATCCTAGATCTGTAATTTCCTGACAATTTCCAAGTCCCAAAGTATCCTGGATAGAAAGAACTATGTAATTTGGGACTAATTATTGAGAAAACTGAGAATGTTCTGCAACAGTTATTTTATTCAGAGTAGGGCTGCAGTTTCTCCATGAAGAATCACACAATAGCACCACTTTAAATCTGGTTTTTACCAGAAATGGGCTCACAAGTTTCTTGGAAATTAGTCATTTTCAGCATGAAAAAAGAATAAAAAAATGACTAATCGACTAAAGAAATCTTAGTCGACTAAGACCAAAACAACCGATTAGTTAACTAATCGACTAAGAGGAGGAGGGCAGCCCTAAAAACATCAGAAATAGTGAAAAATGCCCGTCACAATTGAGTCTAAGGTGACGCCTTAAGATGTTTTGTTTTGTCTGACCAACAGTCCAAAACCTAAAGATATGTAATGTCCTATACTATACTATACTACACTATACTATACTATACTACACTATACTATACTATACAATACAAGAGCAGAGCAGTAAATCCTCACACTGACGAAGCTAGAACCACTGATTTTTTTTTACATTTTTGCTTGCCAAATGATTTAAACATTTTAGTTAATTAGTTGAAATAAATTTCCTTGAACTGCTTAGTTTGAATAATAATAGACTTTCTTTTTAGTTCTATAAAGGTTACCACTTTGCTTTGATAGGCCACAAAAATGACTCAACCATGAATCAGCTGACTGTCAACAGGACATTTTTTTTTCAACAGACTAAGTAGCAGCAAGGTAATTATTATTATTTATTAAAAGTTCAACACACTACCTATAATTGACGTTCGTTGTCTAGTTGTTTGTCAAGTGCAAAATGATCACATTGCACCGGTTTAGCGGAGTGTTTTCATGTAAAAATTAAAGCGAGACATTATAACTCTTCTGAACAGCAGCCACTGTGGCCAAAAGTGGAGAATACTGTTGAAAAATCCACCATAAACTACTATAAGATAGTCATACCAGACCCTGTGAGGCTTCAGTGGCTTGAACATATGTGTGTTTTACCTGGTTGGTCAAGATTTGTCTGAGGGTGGCGAGATGATTCAAAAAAATCTCAGCTAAACTAAATGTATTTCTTTTAACATATTTGCTTTTCCCTTGTGAAATACTAGAGCTCCAGATATTATTTTAAATTGATCACTGGTAGACATATGAGGCTCACAAACAGACCTACATTTGTTGGGACTCACTGCTCTAAAATGTGAAATGTGAACACAAGTCATTTAGCCTCTGAGGCACCTATTAACATTCAACCTCCAGTTTGATGTGGCCTCTGCATCAACGCTACACAAACAATGATCAACACCTACAGAGGGTAGCAGCTCCTCTGCCCTGACCACCGTACCTGTCATAGGTGGCCACCATGAAGTTGAGCAGCAGCCCGATGGACTGCTCCACGTTGATCTGGTGGGTGGTGGGCAGCCGCTTGTTGAGCTGGTAGTAGATGGAAGACAGGATGGTCTCCAGCCGCGACACGTTGATCTCAGCGTTGTGGTCCAACGTGTTGAGGCCGTTGTCACGAAACGCTTCGATCATGTTCCAGACATCCACCAGATGAACTGTGAGGGGGAGAGAACAGACAGACCGTGATCAGACTGTGACTGTATTCATGTTGGAACAGTTGAAATGAGAGGAAAATCTTCTCTTACGGTTGCATCTCTTCTGCACAAACCGGAGTTTGCAGGCCGTCCTGTAAGTCGACAGTCTGATTACATCAAAGTTTTGAGCTCCTGCAAAACAAAACCATAAAGAAAGTCTAAAAGAAAAAGCAGATATCCAATGCCTGCAGTTTAATGAAATAAAATAAGTCTTTCCAAACACAATCAGGCTTACAGGAGGTACATTTAAACACTACCCGTGTCTTTGTGTGGGAGGAATTACACTGTACGTGTGAGGGACCACACATCTCCTGCGCAACTTGGAGCCAGTCAAAGAATTACATGACTATGAATAGTGAAAAGAGATTTCTCTCAGTCGCCTCCACTCACTCATTTCCATGAAGAGCTGCCTCTTCTCCACCATGGCCTTGCCCCGTTTACTGCCTTCCTCGATCATTCTGTGGCACATAACACAGCAGAGCATGCAGCGCTTACTGTTCAGACGGCAGCACGTTAGTAACACAGAATCAATCAGAAACCATGCAAGATAAGATGATTAATATAAATATTACTAGTGCAATTAAAGAAAATGTTTCAGACTTTTCTAATTTAAAAAAGATTAAACATAAATGATTGCATAAAGCTCATAAATTAACATCTTTTAAATACAGAAGATCTGGTCTTTATGTGTGTGTTATTGTGCCAGTTACGTGGTCAGCTAAAATGTACACGTGAGCTCCTGAACGTTGGTGTACCAGAAGGATGCCATAAGTTCTTTCATCTTTATTATTCACCCTGTACATCAAGGACTGTGTTAGTCATCACTGCAGCTATTCCCTATAGAGTATATGGCTTTGGTTGGCTTTTTAAGAGATGATGAAAGCAGCTATAGGAATGAAATTAACTGTCTTTTTTTGAGTGGCACACCAAAACGTTCGTTGTTTTTTGAAGGGAAGCAGCTTGTTTCACTTAATTCACTATTTGAACCGCTGGAAATATTAGAGATGTAGGATCCTGTTGAAGATACTGAAAACCAGAGATAAATTATAATTTCTTAAATTTAAAGGGTCACTGATTGTACCTATCTGGGCACAATTATACAGCAGAGTGTTGTTCAGGTAACTAAATAAATTTAATGTTGACAACAATGTGACTTTTATACCAAGGAACAGTTCAACATCTTGGGAAATACACTTATTCGCTTTATCGCCAAGAGTTAGACGAGAAGATTGATACCACTCTCATGTCATGTATGCTAAATATGAAGCTACAGCCAGCAGTCAGTTAGCTTAGCTTTGCATAAAAGACTATAAACAGGTGGAAACATCTAGCCTGGCTCGATTCAATGGAAACAAAATCCGCCTACCAGCACCTTTAAAGTTCGCTAAATAACACGTTATATCTAATTTATATCTAAACATTTAAAAACATCAACTTGTGGGTTTTGTAAGAGTTTATGTGCTTTCCAAAAATGTTGAACAATTCCTTTAAAGTGAGTTGTCAATCTGTATTTAGCCTTAAAATCAATGATAAAATGAATCTGTTCCACAAAGACTTTAATCTCGGATGCAGGCATCAGATGCTGTATGGAGGAACAAAAGGACACTCATCTCTTTTCACACCAAAGACTCATCATCCATTAAACTATTTCAACTTTAACTTCTGTTCTGACGTCTGTTTCAACTTCAGTGTTGACTCTGTTGAGTGTGTTCAAAGAGGATTCATTGCTCGTGTCTGTTTTTTTGTTTCAACAAAGTACTCATACTTGTGGAAGACAAATTCCCTTTGAAACAAAACAGGTTTCCTTATTTCATTTATTCACTCATTCAAGTGTCATCAGGGCTTTTAATGTTGAGGTACAAGTCCTTTCTTCAGGTGACAGGATGTTTTAATTTGAAATAGATATCTTCAATTGCTCTTTCACAGTAATATGACTCTGTGTTCTTATTAAATTATAACATTTAATAGTCATAGTATAGTCATAATAGTTTATTAGTGGCATAAATTTGTGGTATAATATATTGGAAAATAGTATTATTTGTTTTTAGACTATACCGGACAGATACACTCTGTCTTACTTAAGATGTAGCTTAAGATTTCAATATTTACCTTTCGCTGGCTGAACGTCAAACAAAGTGAAGCCCTTAATGTCGACCCTGTGAAGAGAAGCCATATTGGAAGAGTTAGCGTGGGTGTCTTTCGACTTGATGTCACCATTACTATGAGAGATAAGCTATTCCTTCGCTGACAAAATGTAGTTGACTCTTGAATAAGTAATTAACACCTCCCGTCTCTCCCTCCTTCAAGGACTTCATTAACTCTCAATTTGTGCTTTTGTCTCCCCTCCCTCTCTTCCTGTAGAGATATCGGTGAGCTGGCCTGGGAACACTCCAGCGCCCGTGGTCTGTGCAAATGATAATTCTCCATGACATCCCGCTCAGCAGCGACTGCCTCCTGTGGGCTAATGACACCGACTGAGAGCTGCAAAGGAAGCACTTAATGATGAGGGACACGGAGCACATTACAGCTGGCCAATGAGTGAGGAGCGCCGGGTGACCCGAACAGCCTCGGACCAGGCGCCCCAGACATGCCTGGATCACATGCATGTTCGCTGACCAGCAGAGCGAGAGGAAACCAAGGTTCTGCTACCCTCAGGACGTTTACACACAGGCAGGATTTCTCTATTTATTATTTTTTGCATTGCTTGTTTCTTCTCATGGTGATCTCTACTGTTATGACAGAGCCTCTTTCCAGTCACTAACTTACTACTGTGGCGTGTGTTGAGTGGTTCTTATTGCTGCTTACAGGCACCAGCAAGGCTCTTTTTAAAGGAGCCCGTCCACTGAAATGCAGCCAAGCATTATTTCATTTTTATTTAAAACAATAAATATTATAATCAGGGTTACAGCTAATGATCACTTCAAGGACCCGTGTGTAGCATTTCAGGGGATCTATTAGCAGAAATAGAATATGATATTCATAACTATGTTTTAATTAGTGTATAATCGCCTGAAACTAAGAATCGCTGTGTTTGTGTTAGCTTAGAATGAGCCCTTCATCTACAGAGGGAGCAGCTCCTCTTCACAGAGTCCAGCATATCGCTCCACCATGTTTCTACAGTAGCCCAGAACGGACAAACCAAACACTGGCTCTAGAGAGAGCATTTCACATTTTTTTACATTACTGAAGGCCACCGTAGTTCAACGACATGGTAACGTGAGCCGCAGAGTACAAAACCTTGGTACTGCCACCCGGCATGTGACCTCCGTTGCTCCTAAAGTAGTGTTATTATGGTAAGGATGACCTCTGAGCGAGGCAAACGCTGTTACCATGGTTTTGCACTCGGCGGCTAACATTACTGCAGTCTTAGAACGGGAGGAGGTAGCAGAAGGGTACTCGGTTGTAATCTGCAACCACATCACTAGATGCCACCAAATGCTACACACTGTCCCTTTAAGTGTGTTGTAATCAGAGTGCTTTGTTGACATAGCCGGGCCGGCCGTGCATGCTTTAAATGCATGTCATTGCATTGCCCATTACAGCTTCACAATTGTAAGAATTGAATGCTTTTCTGTGTCATACATGATAGTAAATTGAATATTTTTATGTTTTGGAGTGTTATTAGGACAAAACAAGACATTTGAAGACGTCACCTTGGGCTCTAGGAAGTTATAAGGAGCATTTATTACTATTTTCTGACATTTTATGGACAAAACAAGTCATTGATTAATCGACAAAATAATCTGAAAATGAATCAGTGAAATAACCATTAGTTGCGGCCACACCATTCCTCGGAGCTCAAGGTGACATCTTTAAGTGTCTTGTTTTTTCCAAACCCCCAAAAATATTGACTTGACGATGATGCAAGAAAGAGAGAAAAGCAGAAAATCCTCACTTTTGAGACGCTGAAACCAGAGTGTTTGTCATGTTTGCTTGAATAATGACTGAAATGATTATTAATTGCTTATTAGTGCGACTGACTGATATGTCTGCATTCAAAGATAGCAATAAAACCACTTTGTGATAAATTAAACAGCAATGTTATACCGCTCTGAAACAATCGTACTCGGCTCTTTGCAGCTCAGTCAAATCATGATGATAACTCAGGTTCACTTTGGCCATGATGGCACTTTGAAAACACTCGGTCAGCCTAATTACATATTAAATGGCACACACACTGTATTTCCAGGGTTAATATGTCAGAGGAGCACTGCTGTAGTTTGGGATGGGGGGGTGGAGTGGAAAGGGAAGAAAACATTAGCGATGCAGTGGGAGACCCAACAGACACATGTCAGCAAAAATAACACAATGCTTCATTGTAAATATTCAGCCTATGAAGTAACTGCAGAAATTCACAAGTAGGCAACTCAGCAGGCCTTGGCAATGTTTGGGGAAAAAAATGTGAGCATTGCATGGCAGCAAAATGAATGCAGGAGTTGATCATTTCATGTTAGATAAGGAAACAGAGATTAATAATTCATAGACGAGGATGAAGTCACAGAGCAGAGCACATTCAGAGCAGAATCAGTGTGAATTCATGGGATTGCATTCACTCATTTGCACATAAAATCATAACAATATGATGTCAGGCTCCTTTGTGATACAGTAAGACACTGTGTGGTTATCATTATAGACCCATAAAGGTGCATTTTTCTACTGTAACCGCACCTTCAGCTGCTTGGAGGTAATGACAACATCCTTTGAGGCGAGTCAACAGAAGGAGACTGGCTTACTGCAGTATACCTCCCTTCCTCTGATATCATCCACTTTCTCATTTCTCCCACTGAGCCATCATCCTGCAACACTTCTTCTAATAATTCACTCCTCAGAGCTCACACGCAGCCATATTGATGATTATAACTGCCTATTTACCTTATATTCCCACAATGGGAACGGTGTGTCGTGATGCTCATAAAAAAAAATGTTGGGGGGGTGATAACAAACAATGGCAATCCTGCATCCTTTTTTATTCTCACTGGTGAGAATTAGATTAGCAGAGAGCAGAGAGCTGGCCTTTACCGGAGGAAAATCACGCAGGTTGCGTTTAGAGCATCATCATCCTCCTCCTCCTCCTCCTCATCCTCGGCAGCATCAGATGGGGAGGATAAAGTGGTCCAGGGTGAATAAGGAGGATATTTCACAGCAGCATCTCTCACCTTTGATGATGAATCCACGCGTTACAGCTGTCCGAGCGATGAGAGACGACTCGGATGATCCATCATCATCATATTTCAGCCTCCTCTCTTCTCCTCTCCTCTCTCGGTGTCTCAGTCGACTTCAGTGTCGGTAACTGCGGTTTGTAGCCGCACAGAGAGATGTAGAAGCGGCATCATCAGCGACCCAGCGGCAGAGGACGGCAGAGCAGAGCGGAATAGAGAGAGAGGCACTGAGATGCCCATGCGCAAACACCTACTACACTTTACGCATGTGCGCACGCACGCTGGTTAAAGGCGCACTACTACTATTATTGCCGCTGCTGTTACTCTGAATTATGATCCTCAGCATCATAGAGAGAGGAGATGAAACAACAACACAGATATCAAATGTAATTGAAAGGGATTCCCCAGTGATTTTATATTCCACTTTAATTTTTTTGGGAAAACAATTTTGGGGATTCAGAAGAGACAGATTTAAAAAAAGAATGAATAAAATCAAAGCAGCAGAGTCATTATATATCCTGACTTTATGAGTCAAGCTCCAAGAACACTTGATCCTACATTTCCCATAATGCAACACTCTAGCATCGGAGAGTTTTCCTCCATTCTTTATTCAAATTTTTCTGTATCTTAAAGGAGTCGTATCAGTCAATTAATTGATAAGTCGCACAACCAAAAAAATTACTTGGCAACTATTTTAATCAGCAATTAATCATTTCAGTCATTTTTCAATCAAACATAACAAACATTCTCTGGTTTCAGCTTCTCAAAAGTGAGGATTTTCTGCTTTTCTCTTTTTCTTATAAAATCATCAATTCAATTTTTGGGGGTTTGGATAGTCAGAAAAAACAAGTCACTTAAAGGAACAGTGTGTATCATTTAAGGGGATCTATTGGCAGAAAATATATTAATAGGTATGCTTTCCTGAAAATAAGAATGAGCCGTTTATATCCGGAGACGGTCTTCTTCTTGGAGTCGGCTGCCATATTTCTACAGTAGCCCAGAACGGACAAACCAAACACTGTCACTAGAGAGGACCATTAACGTTTTCACGTCGGTCACCGTAGTTTTCCTACACGCTTGGCACACGGGAGATGTTTCAGTTGGTTGCAATCTGCAACCTCACAGCTAGATGCTGCCAAATCCTTCACACGGTACCTTAAGTGATATTGTCAATGTTACTTAACATAGAAACTCATGACTCTAATGTATTGACCCTGCAGACTTATGTCATAGTCCCAGTTTATTTTATTTTTCAACATAAAGAAATCATGTTTTGTCCATCCGTTTGCTCAGTTGGCATGGAGGACGACCCTAAATACAACAATGCCTATGAGCTATTGCCATGGAGACGAAGCCAGACAAAGACGTGAATCAGAGCATTAGCAAATTCGAAAGACTTTGAGATGCAGTTACAAACAATACATGGCACGATAGTTGCTAAATTCATCCAAAATTGACCCAGAATCCAACAGTAAATGAGTTTTCTCAACAGTGACGATTAGCAGTGCACTTAACAGAATTTGAAACTTGCTGATTTGATGTTTTCTTATTATAAAGAGTACAGTCTAGACCCGCTCTATATGAAAAGTGCCCTGTGATAACTTCTATGATTTGGCGCTGTATAAATAAAATTGAAAATGTACCTTGGATGTCGTTAAATTCTCCAGCAAAGTGTCTTTTATATGTTTTTATGCTTGCGCCTTTGACTTTTTACCAAAGAAACAGATATTTTCTAACGCAGAGGTTAATTTTTTATTAATTAATTTTATGTGATTCTTTATGGAAAAACTCAGTTTTACAGATCTGTTGGTTAAATCAACTAATCGATTAGACGTCAAAATCGTATTGGTAATAGTCGATTAAGAATTTCCTTGGTTGAGGACAGCCCTAGTTTTTGTAGTTTCGTACTCATTGTGTTTATTTCGAGTAAACTGAACTTCAGGTGGCCATTACACCCCTCTGTGTGAGACAAGCACCAGTAAACACACACAAAATGCTTTTCTTTTCATTATTTATTCATAATAGTCTATAACTTCTGATAAAATACACTTTGTTTACAAGTGCTGATTACTATATTACATTCACCCGGAGTTTAAATGGAGACAGAATGACACAGACATATTAAACAAATTCACTTGGTGATAAACTCGACATTTCAAAACGGTGGTGATTGCCCGTGACACTTTCCGGCCAATTGTATATGAACCGCTCCTCTGAATGCACACACACACACACAACAGGTAACTTCAATGACAGCGGGGACGGCTGCCTGACTCACATTTCAGTCGTTATTAACAAAGATTTCAGCTGCCTTTTGGGTTGATTGATTGTTTTTGTTAATTGTTTTTGCCGTGCAATCCAGTCCCCGACTCCACATGAGTAAATACAACATCCTAACACCACATTCAACCAAATAAGACCTAAATATTTATGGGGGATAAATTAAAATTGTGTTAACAGAATCAAATACTGGTACACCAGTTTTAGTGAAATGACTATATGCTTCAATATGTGGAAATCTCTCCTAATTCTATCCCTACGATCTTAAAACCAATTTTCCACAAGACATAACGCCCCAATTTAATAACAAATACATTTAAAATGGACTTTGATTAATCCACTGACCTAAAAATGGTATTTTTAAAAACATATCTTTTTGTTTTTCATTAGGTTAATGACACAAATGTAGACCGCTAAAAGGGTACACACATAAAGACAACATCTCTATGGAAAAATACAGACCAACAGATCCATTAACAAAAGCTGGGCCACACAGAATATTATTGATACCTGGGCAATTTGAGTTATTATAAAAGTCAAGTTATTCTCTGTCCAGTCTAAACAAAATTATAAGAAAAAACGGACAGCCAATATATTATTATAGTAAATACCCTGTTGATTTTCAAAAACAATTAGCAAATAGATTTTTTTTTAATATTAAAATATATTAATTAAAATATATTACTTTATGATTACTATATTACTTTCTTTAAAAGGTGACTTTGGCATATTACCTTGGAAATAATTGCTATAAAACAGGCCTATTTTGCACCTCCAGGAGATTTCAAAATAAAGTCGATGCGTCTTAATTTGAACACCCGAAAAACCTGCCGAGGCAACGCTTCACACTGGCCCTGTTTGCATGTTAATATGTGGTAAATAAGCATTTATACTGTGTTAACGTCATCATAATGCAGCAGTGTTCACACCACAAACGTGCTGGTTCATCCTTGTACATCACACACATATTATTGTACAATATATAAACATATTTTGTGCATACGATACTTCATACCACATTAAAATGGTGAGAAACGCTCTCAAATTCTCTGGAAAAAAAAGGCCATTTTAAAGTGAAGTGTTACAGCCGCTTGTTAATCGGTGTCATATTGTACCTCCAAATAATTTTGTAAAACTGAAGCATGCTATGGTGAAGCATTTAGCGTTTTAGCATAACGTACTGTTCTTCTCCATGTTGTTTCCACGGTAAAAATATTTTGTAAATAACAGGATATACGCAAGCAATGTGTGCTGCACAAATAAAATAAAATACATTTCTACATCTAGGCATATACTGTAAATAAGCAAATATTTACAGTGGAAAAACAAAATTGTCTTCATTTTCTCCCCTTGCC
The DNA here is from genome assembly GCA_916701665.1 of Sebastiscus tertius. NCBI lineage: Eukaryota > Metazoa > Chordata > Actinopteri > Perciformes > Sebastidae > Sebastiscus > Sebastiscus tertius. The sequence continues at coordinate 14,742 of CAKAOH010040014.1, forward strand.
TTGAGTGTTTTTTTTACTGTTTGCCACTGCTGATCTATCTATACAGACATACAAGCATCAGAAAACCCACCTCACTGGAGACAATATCTACAAACTGGCATTTTGGGGAGAAAATGAAGGTTCACACAGTAGGAAGTGACTCTAGACCTTAACCTGGAATGGGAAAGATCTCAATTTGCCAAAAGGAACATATAGGCATTTTTATATATATATATAAATGATTCTTCTTTTTCCCCTATGTTTGAATGTAAGTGCTATACACAGTTCTATATCCAGGTGGTTTTCAAGTGCTTCGCCTTGTAACTGTTAGTCAAAAACCGATGTGATGTGCAATCCTCACGAGCTGATTTTATGGCATCATTCAAAACTCCATTCATATTCTCTTTCTAAAACTATCTCTAGTTCTTAAATCTGAGTGTGTTCGGTAATAAATGTACATTTTTATATATATAAAATAGTTACTGTGAGTTGCACTTCCCTGCTATGCGTGCATAAATGCCAGGAGGTACTCTACAACCATTGATTATCATTAGCGCCCTTTTTTTTTTGCCTTTTAACCATAACTGATTAGGCCCATTAATAAAAAGTGTCAGTATTAAACACAACAGTCATTATGTTCTACAAAAATAGCAACATTCATTTTTCCATCCTTTTTTTTCCTTTTTTAAAAACTACACATATATATAATATATATTTAAAAAAATATATCACACTAATCCTAACCGAGTGCAAACATTGCCAGATTTTATATTTGTCACACGTCTGACAGACTACTGATTTGATTGAAAACTGATTGACATTTCTAGCAAAAAAATTGCACGAAACAACTTTCCATAGATGTTGGTGAAACAAAAGACCATCCAGTGTAAATCCGTGCCGTTACAACAGCGACCGCATGCTGGTTGTTTTGTCTGGAGTGCGGCTAACGCGCTTCACCCCGGCAGTGATTCTGTACTGATTCTGAATGACCTGCTTCTGCTTCGTGTCTTCAATACAAATCAAACCACGATATCTTTCTAATTATTATTAATTTCATATCATCGCACAACTAAACAAGACACGCACAGTTTCGAGGGGCCGATGCAGTCGTCATGGCAGAAGGCACCGCATCCTTTGCACATGATCATCGCCTTCAGTCTGCAGTAGCATTTAGACTGGACGTCCTCTATGTTGGAGCCCTCCATGAACGACTGCTCGGGCGAGGGCTCGCCCTGGTTGCCGTGGTCTAACGAGTGACCGGCGGGTATGGTGGTGACAGTCACCGAGAAAGACATGACGCCGCCGCTGTCGGCCTCCGATGAGGCCGTGGAAGAGCCGATGCCGGCAGCGCTGTGGTTCAAAGTGTGAGGTACAGACATGCTGATAGTGCCACCGTAGCACGACGCTGCCACGACTTCCTGATTATCGAGCGTTCTCTGGGTTTGAAAGGCAGGCTGCCGCTGGTGACCGGGGTCCACTTGGGTAAGATATGGCTCGGAGTTTCCTTGGTTACTATTGCAGAGTTCGAGGTGCCTTCGGTGTGACTGAGAGAAAGGGCTGGTGTCTTTGGCTGTCGCGCTGGTGCTGTTGTTATCTGCACTATCCTCTGATCCAGGCTCAGTCTTTACATGAATGCCCGCTGCTTCTTCAGACTTGGTTATTGAGTATCCATGCTGCTCTGTTTTAACCCCAGAAACAGGAAAAAAACATTTCCTGGCAGGTTCTTCTTCCTTGGCCGTTTCCTCTCCTTCTGTGCTTTCCCTTTTTAAGCTGGACACAGACGTGTTCGGGATGACAGACTGCTGCAGTCTCTTGCTCTCTGGTCCCCGGCCGTATGTGGACACATTGAGCAGGTAATGTCCCGTCATGGCGGGCCTGGGCATCCTCTTACGACCCAGAAATCCTACCGAAATCCTGGATTGGTCTTGACGCTCTTCTGCGTGCACCAGCTGATGGACTTTGTACGGAGGGTGCTGAGGCCCCATACTACCATAAGACTGGCTCTGTTGGCCTTTCCTCTGCATTAGAGCCTGCAGGATCTGCTCCTGAGTGTCCTTATCAGGAAGTTCCCTGTGGTGTCTCGTGTATTCTGAGAAAACTCCCACACGTCCTGCTGTAATGAACTGGTGGGACATCTGCTTATCGGCCCTGTGCTCAGCAGAGTGTGGTGGCTTCCCCTTACTACCAGAGGGTACGTTTGACATCTTCACTTCCACCTTGGATAACGGTTTTGGGAGGATCTGCTCCAGCGGGACCTCTTTGCCCTGCAGAAGCTGAGTTACCAACGGGTTATTTGCAGGGATACAGGAGCTGGTCTTGGTTGGTGATGCGTTTTCCTGTCCCTTCAGGGCGTGCACAGATGATGGAGTGGGTTGCATTTGAATGCTATCGGGTCCTGCACTGACAGTACCAGCAGAGTGACCTTTGTGGTTTTCGTCAGTTTTGCTCGAGTAAGACGTTTGAGACCGGTTTGGGCTTAGCTGGCCAAAAGAGTCCAGTGGGCGAGAAGGAGGTGTGCTGGTCTGACTGCTGCTGCTGCTGCTGGAGGATGGTAACCTGGTTGACGCCTGTGGGGACGTTGGGCTCGGGCTGGGCGATGGCTGCGTCCGCTCAGCACCGCCTCCCCCCGGCCCCGGGCCTGGCACCGCTCCCTTCGATGCAGATGATACCGCGGCAGCCGCTACTCGCTGGGCTCGGGCAAGCTGGGCTTTAGCTTTGATGTCAGCCAAAGTGCGAGCACCAGTACGGCCCGGGCTGCTGAGCGGGGCCGGGAGCGGTGTCCTGGGTGAGACTTGGCTAGGTGACAAAGGAACGGGAAGAATTCGTGACACTGGGATCTGCAAAGTGAAAAAAAGGAGATGTTAGAAAATTATTTCAAGATATGCATATATAAGTACAGTAAAAGTTTCGTCACAACATGGCTAAATAAACTACTTCTGTGTCACGTTATCGCGTCCTCACAGTCGGGGTGTCACAATTTCGATACTAAATTGAAAATTGATCAAAATTATTTCGACCTTCGAAGTCAAAAGCAGGATCGGCGATTCTACCAGTATTTTTTTTTTCCTCCCAGCCTACTTGTGAACGTCCGAAGAAGAAAAGAAAAACACTTCAAAGACGATACACCGTATCTTACTGGTAGCCTGCAGCTGCACTTTGAGACGCTATGGCCACGGTCGGAGTGGGAGATAACGGAGAAACAACAGAACTGTAAAATCCTCCTGCTTCCCTGAAGTCACCGGTGTGGCAACATTTTGCCTTCCCAGTGAATTATGTAAATAACGAACATGTTGTTGACAGAAAAACTACAGTTTGTAGGCTGCCGAAGATTTAGAGACTGCAGAAACCAAAGAAAACAGCACTCAGCGAATTGAACTTTCTCCACTTAAAAGTAATTGCGTGTCTACATCGTTTTGTATGGTTAAGCGCCGTTTATGTTTGTATAAAGCATGTGGGCGGCGACAGAGACTTCATGGTGCATTCAGGTGTGCTTCGTAAACTCTGAGAAACTCAAGCTGTTGCTGTAAAGTTCCCTCCTGCCTTCTATTACATACTGTATGTTAAATGAATTATTTAAATTTGACAATGGCCTTAGTGTGGTAAAAAACTCCATAGTCTAACACTGGCATAGCCATCAGTTGATCGGGAATTTGGAGACGCGTGACACCCCTACCTCACAGCTACAAAACCTTGTGGAAGTAGCTAGTTTAGGGTTTTATTGGGGAAGCTGAGACTGTTTGGAACACACTGAGCATAAAGATCAACAGCAGAGAAAATCAGGAGTCGTTTGAGAAATTTCTATGGACATTTTGATCATTTGTGATTTTCTCTAACTGCTGTGAATCCAAGCTGACTCCCTCTGCAAAGAAGAAAGCTACAAATCTGTCAGAGCCACCTTACAAGTCTACAAGTGGTGATTTTTTTGTAAACTCAGAGAGACAGATAGATCAGAGGAGACTTTTCCGTTCACAGACATTCTTCCTACCTTGAGTGGTGGAACCCTCTGACTTGTTGCTGAAGTCGGTGTAGCAGGGCTGGATATGGATGACGCTGGAGGAGATACAGAGGAGACTGAGGACACTGAGGAAACTGAGGACATGCGGGGCCTTTTCTCTGGTGTCAATTCATCCCCAATCTCACTGAGAGATTTTCTTTTCAGCGGCTCTGAGGGCCCACTGGGCTCAGCGATGACCTCTTCGCTCTCCTCAGCAGGCTTAACCACAGACACCGGCTGATCTTCTTTTAACTCTGAACTAGCCTGTGGTGGACGGCTCTTCACAGGCGACTGGGGGAGTTCAGCTTTCTCCTCCTTCACTTCCTCTTTATGCTCCTTGTCAGGCAGTGTCCCCGCCGCGGCCCGTTCAGTCTGCCTCTCAACCTCTGGTGTTTTCACCTCTGGTGTTTTCACCGCAGGTGTCGGCGCAGACTGTGCTGCTGCGTTCAACTTACGATCCTCAGCGTACTGTGAGCGGCGAGTCTTCATGGGCTCTGTGGTGGCAACCGGCTCTCTCTGAGCAGCCTTCGTGTCTTTCACAGCGGTGGCAGCAGCATCAGTCTGGCTGCTGTCCTTGGTGCCCTTGGGATCCACTGGTGCTTGAGCGGCAGGTCCTGTCTGATGAGAAGGAGACCGGGGCCGGGCAGACTCCTGATTCACATCAGCCTTTGTCAGCTCTTTGGATTCCTCAAAGCTGATACCAGAACTATACAGAGAGAGAGAAGAGGAAGGCAGAAAGACAGACAAAGAATACATCCATAAATCAGGTGATTTCTTTCTGACAGGAACAGATTTTATTAGCTTTTAAAGAAATTGTTAGGAATACACATTAAGTTGGGCTTAGAACGTGACAATGACTCAAAACATACTAAAAACAACAACTTAGTTGCTGATATTGTTTTATAGATCACAGAAAAAAAAAACTGACAATCTAGTTTTGTTTACTTTTAACTAAAAAAAAATAATTAAATCTGATCTGAATTTACACAAAGTGTATTTTAATGAATAAAACATATTCTACACCTGTGTATAATGAGGCCTAATGCTATGTTCACACTATGAGCGACAAAAGTAACAAAACATCCAGCATGGCCAGCTACATTTTTGCCGAGTTGCCATTCAAGTGTCGCTCAAGCGCTTGTTGACGTATTATGTCCTTAAATAGCACAGGGAACTGACTGACGGCATTGTTTTATATGGAACGCAAGGTGAAACAAAAACAAATGATCGGTTGATGCTTCGCTGCCTCATTGGAGCGCTGAAAAAAGTTGTGACCAGCTCAATTTTCTTTGTAGCGCGTCACACCCATCAGGCAGCAACAAGTGTCGAGCATCAGTTTGTAGCTTCATGTCACCGGCTTCCATTGAAAATGACTTGTAGCCTGTTGCTGTGTCGCTCGTAGTGTGAACACATCATTAGTATGAACTATGAGAGGCGAGTATGTTGGAATTGAAAGTCATCTGTTCAGTCTTTTGCACATCATCCAGTTAGACCGCTTCGGTTGGCATTTTGATGAATCAATGAGCCTCCAAATTAGATCAAATTTAAGCAGCTAACAGGTCGATTCAATTTGATTTAGCTTTGTCTTGAAGCAATATGATGTTGTTGGATACAAAGCAATTCAATACAATATGATGAATACTGTCAAACACTGTAATTCTACTAATAATGTAGTTACATGTTCCTGAGAAGAAATCTAACTCCTGTAATGTGAGCGGGAGATGAGGGTGGAGTTTGGATCCTATATAACTCTAAATAATCCTTTCAAACACGCCACCATTTAATAACAATGCAAGTCTGAAATGAGATATTCAATCATGTTAATGACGTGAGGGAAAAAAAGCCTTAAAAGCAAGACTCCCATTCTACTGTTTTGTAGGTCCTATGGGTAGAGGGCTTTCCATTTGAAAGGATCTGTCTTTTGGTGTTTGGAAAATATGAAAAAAATATGCCTTCCAACTTCTGTAAAGCTGGATCGGATTAATGAATTGATAAATAATGTATCATAGAGGAGAACTTACTTTTCACCATAATAGTTTTCAAAGAAGGCTTCCTTCCAGAGCTCGACTCTCTTTTCCTTCTCAATTTCTTGGCGCATTCGTAGCTGCAACTCGGGAGTGAATTCTCCTGTGAAGAAAAAAGTCACATAATAAAAATAAGAAAAGTTACACTTGTTATGTGTTGAGTTCTCCAACCAAGAACTCAACCTTGGTGACATAAATGTTATTTGAATATGAACTGAATGCAGTTATTAGCAGATGGAAACAGTCGCACTGACCCTCAGCCAGTCTCTCCTTCCAAGACTGAGCTGCTGATGTGAAGAACTCATTGTTCAAGGCAGAACTAGTGACCTTCAGAAGGCCGTCCATGCAGGCCTGGGGAGAGGAGGCACAATGTTATGACTAACATCATCACAATCACCATCACTGCATCAGTACATCCACTCATCGGCTTCCCATATGTCATGTACGGCTAAACATGTGCAGAGATGTTTTCTATTCTACTATTTTGTGAGATAGTTTAACACATTATATGACTATTGACAGGAAAGATGGGAAATGACATGCAACAATATTACACCCTCTACATTTAGTACTAGATAATGCAACAAAAGCATAAAAAGTATGTATAATCTTAGAGCCACCTGCCGGTCAACTTCAGGCAGAAGTTTGAGTAGCTTCTGTTGACAGTCTGTGGGCAGGACAGAGAAGGTGTGCTTGTTGATGATCGCCCGCAAGTTGGTGTTAACCAAAATGGAGTCTGGTGTTTCCACATCTATTTTACACTTGGTACGTTTCAGCTGCCCTGCAATACAAAACAGGAAACAGATGTAAGCCAAGACAAATCCAGCAATGCAGATCTTGCAACTGACATCTTGAGTAATTTACTCTCTCTTGTGGTCATGTAATTTGTTTTACTTCTTAATATTTTTGTTCTGCTAATGTGGGATCATTTCACTTGTTCCTTCTTGGAAGGATGCGGTTAACTCCGTCGAAGTCCAAGCGAGCAAACAGAAACAAGTTTGCACCCAATTGTGAGATGTGATGAAAACACTAAAACCAACAATGCATATGTCTGTGTCTAAATACTTTGCGACTTTACGACGAGCCAGAGTAGAGAGAGTATATAAGAAGAGGGTTAAGCAGCACCTCTGGAGTTTAGTATGGGATGTGTGAAGTCAGTACTCAAACAGGAGTAAAGAGGAATATGCTATACTAGGCTTTAGCAACACAGGCAATACCGGATAGTAGTAAAGGATTGTCGGTTTTAGTCTTTTCATGGGATTTGTTATCACCAGACCTTTCCTTTAACATTTCCAAACCTCTCCATTAACTTGATGTCTGACTTACCTGCACTGAGGCGGCCTGACCTCGGAGAAACCTTCCTGGGGACAACTGGGTGGCATAAGTCTGTTTGGATAGAGGGAAAAGAGAGGAAGGACAAGCTTTGAAAAATAACAAGCCACAGATCTAACTGTTTCCACACTGATGCTGCCAATTATATGAGTCATGTTTGGATGGTGATAATACAATGCCTTTTGTTGTGTAATAACACGACAATACCTCAGCAAAGCATCAATATCAGTCATTTATCGTCTAAACTCTGTGTTATAATATCATGAAATGAACATTAGTGAGATATCCAAAGTGACTACTACGAATTTCATTTTATATTGTATTTGACAATATAATAGCTGCCACCTACCAGTCTTTGTAGTAATGTTGTCAGCCATATCTTTGATGGTTTTCAGAAGCAGTCTGGGACTGGAGGTGGTTGGCATGCCCCCCTGTCTGCGCTGGTTTCTCTGCTGCTGCTGCTTCAAGGCCTGAATACGAGCAAAATAAGAAAGGAACAAATAGGCAGCAGTATGAGAAAAAAAGAGAGTATGAATGTGTGTAACCCTCCGTTTCCTTGCAACGACTCCCCCAGGGCCACTTGCCTGGTTAAATAACAGCTAAATAGCAGCGCAGCAATGAAACATAGGTTGCATAACACAAGCATAAATCAACTCTGCGTTGTAAATCTGTCAGGAAGTCTGATCACCTCACAAACACAATGTCAACAGATTAAAAAAGCAATGCCAGACAGTCCACTGATTGAAACCGAAACAGGAAAATACACAATAACTCTCTCCAGCTTTAATATTTTAGTTAAATCGCCATCTTCTCATGTTGCCTACGCCCAATAAATGAACACAAATTGGTCTTATAGAGCTGAAAATTCCACACCAGCACAGATGGAGTGAATTACAAATCAAGTGAAATCTAATTAAATGGAACAAAAGGACAAAGCAGCCAATAGGAAAATGTTGAACAGGGTGGATTATGAGGACATTAATACTGTAAAACCAGCTATAGGCATTTTTCCCTGCCGCCTCATTGTTTTTAAATAATCAGCACAAGATGTTCCACAGGCAGGGAATGGAAGGATAGTTGGCGCCTGCTGACACGCCAACATGGGTTATGTACATGTTTACTGAAGACGTGTCAGCAAAAAAGTTTAGATAAATGTGGTGACATCTACAGAAAAGTGTGAGTGCGTATTTGACATGGTTTAGAGGTGAGAGTTTCCGATTCAGAGCAGTGCTGTTTTTTTAATTTATTTTTTTAGTTGTTGAAGCCTCCACCTAATTAATGTTAAAGTTAGGGCTGTTAAAGTTAACGCGATAATTCATTTAACGCCACTAACTGCTTTAACGCGTTAACCCAATTGCTCTTAGTAAAGAAAACACCTAAAAACCTAAAGAATCCATTGGTACCGTGTCATACTTGTGAAGGAGGTTAAATAACGCTCAAAATTGGGCTAAATTTTGGCGAGGAAAAACTATCATGCCAATTTTCAAAGGGGTCCCTTGACCTCTGACCTCAAGATATGTGAATGAAAATGGGTTCTAAGGGTACCCACGAGTCTCCCCTTTACAGACATGCCCACATGAGTTTGCCATGTTATGATTTGAGCATATTTTTATGCTAAAGGACAATATTTGTAATTGTTTTGTGTTGTTAATTGATTTCCAATAATAAATATATACATACATTTGCATAAAGCAAGCTTATTTGCCCACTCACTTGATAAGAGCATTAAATACTTGACAAATCTCCCTTTAAGGTACATTTTGAACGGATAAAAAATGGGCGATTAATCTGAGATTAATCACAAGTAACTACGGACAATCATGCAATCGATTGACAGCCCTAGTTAAAATTTTACAATGTTATAGAGAATACAAGATTAATATACAGAAAATAATGTGACTACATAATAGTGATGACAAGCAATTAGAACAAGATATAATAATAACAATAAATATATCAAAAAAAGACAGAACTAGTTTCCTTTAAAAACTCTACACTACATGAAAACATTACTAAACTAAACAAGAATGTATTTGTGTGTTGCAACGTTGGGTGGCAGGGATTTATATGGCTGTATGTGAGGACGAGGGTGTGGCAGGAACTTGTTTACCAACTGAGACTTGTTTGCACGTATATATATTATTTACTCCACTAAGTAGCTCTTATTAACACAATTTAAAAGTAGAGAATAACGAACCCATCAGTACCTGTTTCAAAGCTTTCTTGCTGTGTTTCTGCGAGGGAGAGATGAGTTTACTGGTGGGGACGGAAGGCGACGAGCACCGAGGCTGCGGAGAGGACGGCTGCGACTGCAGCTTGGAGGGAACTACGAAATACAAAAGCACAAAACAGATGTTACTAAATACACTTCCTGAGGGTGGTGCACAGACTTTATCACATCATGCCTTTGTTTTGATGAAACTGAAACCGACACTGTGCACAAAGAAGCAGATTGCATTACGTTGCTAAAATATCATATTACTAAAAAAGGGCTGAACACCTAAATAGGAAGATTGTTCACAACAACCTCAATGTTTTATATTTCTAATATAAAACCTTTTCTACATACTGTAGCAGCTCCACTTGTTTCTTTTCCAGTGCCACTTAATTTGCATTTGACTTTGTGGCTCCTTGCATTGATTAGTTCAAAAATAAAAACATTATCCGAGTCCTCCCACTCAGATATAAGCCAAGGTTATTTGCTTGGCAGTTTCTAACTTGTGCATAATGAGGAAGTGGTCACGGGTCATGCTGAGAAAATACAGTTTCCTGTTTTAACAGTCACTTAAAATATTCAAGTGGCAGAGAGAAATAATGAGAGTCAGAGAGAGCACAGCCCGAGGAAAACAAAATAATTGCTACTTGAGGAAAAGCTCATTCTTCGAAGTTGCTCTGCAATCCGGTGCAATCAGGTGTGCGGTTCATGATATAGCAATAATATGACCCCACAAAAACTGCTATGATGTAACCGTCGTGTGCAGCCTGCAGCTCATCTTCTGACAATAAACAGACGTCATTATGGACACAGAGTGTTTGCTTAAAAGATAAAACCCACCTTTTGCTATTATCATTTTTGATGCTCAGTGTATTCCAGGAGTTATTTAGTGAAGAGACGGTGTAATTTATGTTTGCCTCTTCTACTGCTACTTCAGCTGGTTTCCTGTGTTTCTGCACTTTTAACAGCGGCTGGTAAGGGGCGTTAACTCTGAGCTCGGTAACCAACCAGCAACAATTAGCTAATGAGCAGAGCTACAGTCCTTACTCATTGCGCTATTACTGCTGTTGGTGGAGTATCTTTCTCTTCTATCATTCTACCTGAATGATTGTTGAACAGCAGTGACAATTATGCAACAAGAAAGAAGCCTATTTACTCTTTAATACTTTAAACAGAGAAGACCATTTCTGCCAACAGATCCCCCTACACACTGTTCCTTTAAAGAAGTAACTTAAGGGAAGCAGTGATGTACAAACGGTTAACAATAATCCTGCATGTGGTGCACAGTACCTCTTCGCATCCACCTTCCTCTCCTGCCCTCTCCTGCGATGGCACTGCCGTTGTTTTCTGTGCTTTGGGAGTCGGAGAGATTGTCACTGCTCTCCTCAGAGTCCTCCTCAGACAGCTCCTTCACCACATCTGAGATGTCCTTCTACATAAAAACATAGAGTACATAGAGCAGATTACCTTTATGTTATAGATATAGAAAAAGAAGAGTCAAGCAGTAATTCAAAAACATCTTGTGGAGTACACACGCATGTCATACTCATAGAATTCAACTAAAGCATTCATAATTTAAGTGTAAGAGTATAAACGTTTATCTTTAGTTATGCTAACCAAGATTTATGTAGCCCAACCCCCCATTTTTGGCCTTACAGAGCACAGTCATGAAAGCTGCTTTGTGTCTTAACTAACCTTTAATGTGTAGACCCCCATTCTGCCTGGAACTTTGTAGAAGATCCCCTCCTCGCCACGAGAGTTTGTGTGCAGCATTGCGTTCAGACATGCCAGCGGCGAAGTTCCACTGGATCACGAAAAAAAACAAAAAACGCAAATTACACATCTGTTCCCCAATAAATCAGGCAGCTGGGAGAAAGCCGCAAGAGGGGTAAAGGCTGGTCTGATATCTGGGGAGAAACCGCTATCATGCGTCAAGAGGACATGTATGAGTTCAGGTCAGATTCACATCAGTGTAGCTGTGAGCAAATTACTGAATGTTTTATACAGAATCAGTTGCATAAAACTGCTTCAAGACTAATCTAATCATTGTAAGAACCTGATATTCTCAGATTAAACTGGTTTGGCATAACTATGTCTGTTGCATAAAAATCTGCTCTAGTTAAGTCAAAACATTTTCAAAGCAAACTTGAGTTAATTAGGAGTGCACAATAATGCCTCAGCAGTCATGCAAGAGAGGTATCCAGAGGTACATAGTGAAGCAAAAACTCAAATTTGTCAACTTACATTTGTGTTATTTTACACATACAGTATATTACTTAAAGATTTTACAAATAAAAGGCATTGAGATTGAGAAAAATGCAGCATCTGTTATTCATTTAGAAAATTACACTAGTTTGGCTTCCAGATATTGCCAGCCACATCATTTATCTCATTATCTTTACACCCCACTAAATACTTTGGATAATGTAACTGTGTTGAACTTTTGAATCTATAGAGTAAAAACATCACCATCATTCATGCTTTGCTTTGCTTTGTTAGAACGTTGTCATTTTTATGCAACAGGTTATGGCTATAGCAAGTCTAGGTAATATATGAGTGTGAGTCTAACGCTGCCTTTATGCAGCTGAACCTACAGTAGGGCATGTTATTGTTAATAACATGCAAAAGGTAAAACCAAACAAAGTGCCATTGCAGTGAGTTGGTTAAGATAAGGGGTGGGGGGGGGGGGGTCTAGCTGTTTCTTACCTTCTGGATGAGAACAGTGACAATGAAACAAAAAGAAACGAAACAGTCATTAATTGAGTAAAATAATTGTTACTGTGTGACCAAGAAAAAGGGAAGTACATGATATGAGCAATCAATAACAAAGGGAAAAGGCGGTTTGCTCTCATGAAAATGTCTCGTATCTGAAGGGCATGTGCTGTAGTAAAGATGCCAGGACAATATTTACCTTATTTCTTTAAGCCGTTCTCTTTGGATCACCTGCAAGATCTCTTTATGGCTCATGGGCGTGTTAGGGTACTTCTCCAAAACCTACAATAATAAAATATCATTATCAAAAACAATGTAGAGTTGTTCTGAAACCAGTATCGATCGGGTATCAGCGTAATCAGAGTAATTTTTATAAGAAAAAAAAAAAGTAAACTGAATATCTTTGACTTGTGGACAAAACAAAACATTTGAGGATGTCATCTTGGGCTTTGGGAAATTTCCCCACTGTGGGACTAATAAAGGATTATCTCATCTTATCTAATCATGATTCAAATTGAAATGTGTTTCTGTTTATCACTATGAAACAGATCTGAAGTATTTAGGTTGAAAAGATTTAAAGGTCCCATATCGTGCTCATTTTCAGGTTAATACATGTATTTTATGTTTCTACTACAACATGTTTACACGCTGTAATGTTAAAAAAAAATAATATTTTCCTCATACTGTCTGCCTGAATATGCCTGTATTCACGCTCTGTCTGAAACGCTCCGTTTTAGTGCATTTCAATGAAATTGCAATGGAATTGCGTTGCTAGGCAACAGTTTGGGTCCATGTTTACTTCCTGTCAACTGATGTTATTTACATACACTGCAACAAGAAATAAACTGGTACACATTTAGAATGTTTATATTTAAAATTGTGTAATGGTCTAAATATTGTAGATTTGTGACCTCACAAAATGGACAGAAATCCAAACGGCTTGTTTCAAACGCACAATTTCTGAATACGGGCTGTGTGTATTTCTCCATATATTGAGCGTTTTGATAGTTTAACAGTATTTATATAGCACTTAAA
>CAKAOH010040014.1:28052-53433 GCA_916701665.1 Sebastiscus tertius
GTTTACTTCCTGTCAACTGATGTTATTTACATACACTGCAACAGGAAATAAACTGGGACACATTTAGAATGTTTATGTTTAAAACTGGGCTGCACGGTGGTGCGGTGGTTAGCACTGGTGCCTCACAGCTAGAGGGTTGCAGGTTCGAATCCGGCTTGGGGCCCTTCTGTGTGGAGTTTGCATGTTCTCCCCGTGTTAGCGTGGGTTTTCTCCGGGTACTCCGGTTTCCACAGTCCAAAGACATGCAGGTTAGGTTAATTGTCGACTCTAAATTGCCCGTAGGTGTGAATGTGAGCGTGAATGGTTGTCTGTCTCTATGTGTCAGCCCTGCGATGGACTGGCGACCTGTCCTGGCTGGGATCGGCTCCAGCCCCCCCGCGACCCCTAAGCGGCCCCTAAGCGGTTGCAGATGAGAGATGAGAGAGTGAGAGATGTTTAAAACTGTGTAATGGTCTAAATATTGTAGATTTGTGACCTCACAAAATGGACAGAAATCCAAACGGCTTGTTTCAAACGCACAATTTCTGAATACGGGCTGTGTGTATTTCTCCATATATTGAGCGTTTTGATAGTTTAACAGTATTTATATAGCACTTAAACCTGTTTTATATTATAAAAGACTTGAAAATCTCACTTTTTACAATATGGGAACTTTAAAATACAAACAGTTCTCCCCTGTAAGGGGTCCCTGGCCGCCCACAAGTTTGAGAACCCCTGGTGTAAGTGATGCTCAGAATAATCAACCCCACAAACATTGTGGCTTTTGCCTTTAATAGCTTTAGATATTCTGCTATGATGTTGCTCCACTCTGAACAAAATACTTAGTTAACTACTAAGTTACTACTTATAATTCACACATACTGTATAACTGGGGCACTGTCTTCCTATAGGAAACACTACCATGTTATAACATGAACAGGGAATGCAGCCAAACATGTCAACAAAAACATCTCACAGTACAGAAACTTTCACTCCATCATAAAACAAAAAGAACATCTGGTGTTGAGCAATCAATGTTGTTGTTATTCTGCTCCCACCTTGTACATTCTTGTAACTGTTGGTGCATCCCAGTAGCATCTCAGGAAAACAGGACTTTTATGGGTGTTTAGAAACTAACATTATTACAATTAACTACCTATATAGTTACTGTAAATAACTGTAATGCCTCACTGAACACTGGATGTCCTCACAAACAATAACTTTCATTATTAACTAGTTGCTGCTGGGAGTTCTGATATACTGTATTCTGATATATCACCACACAGTATATAGATAATATAACAACTTAATGACATATTGGGGAGTTGTGGCAATGTAGAAGGATGAGTTTAGCACCAGACACTGACGTTATACAGGTGATTTATTTGCAAACTCTCTCTGAGAATTGATTTCAAAATACTGCTGCTGGTTTATAAAGCACTAAATGATTTAGGGGCCAAAATACATTTCTGATCTTCTGCTATGTTATGAACCATCCAAACCTCTCAGGTCATCTGGATCAGGTCTGCTTAGTGTCCCCAGAGTCACAACTAAACATGCAGAAGCAGTTTTTATGCACCAAATATTTGGAACAAACTCCCAGAAAACTGCATTTCATGACTTTAAGGGCTTTAATGTAAGAAAGAAACTCAGAATTAAACACATTAAACCTAGGTTTCACTTTCATATACTTGGATTTGTGCAAATAAAATGTTACAAGAATGAGAAGTTATAGATTATATATTAGAGTTATTCACCAGAAAGTACAATTCACTACCTATACAGTTACTGTAAATAACTGTAATGCCTCACTGAACATTGGATGTCCTCACAAACAATAACTTTCATGATGAACTAGTTGCTGCTGAGTGTTGATATTTTGTAGCAGCATTAGCATGTTAGCTAAGACAAGCTACCTAGCATGCTAGCAACATTCATTCCTGTATTCTGACATTATATAGATAATATAACAACTTAATGACACGTTGTGGAGTTGTAACAACGTAGAGTAATGAGTTTAGCACCAGACACTAACGTTAAACACGTGATTTATTTTGTAAACAAACTTGTTGATGAACTTAGCATGAAGCTAGCATGCTAACCTGAGCTAGCTTAGCTTAGCTTAGCGTGCAACACTGATTAACTCGACTTCCAAGTCGTGCAAACATGTCACCCTTACTGTGTGGAGCCACAACACACTGGAGGGCCTGTTGCAGAGATGTTTGGGTGCAAACACAGCTGACTACACCATGCTGGACAAAGTGACAGCTAGTGACAGCGACAACACAGGCCTCATCTCCAACCAGCAGGTCATGAACTCATCAACACAGTTTGTACAAAGTGGAGGAGCTGTTCAAGGAAAAGCAAACCACAACAAAACGACAGATATAAACATGTTGAGTACCGTTTTAGCGGCTTCCGCCCACGTCCTGCCCTTCTTCTTCTTCTTCTGCTGTCTCTCCCTCATTGTGCTGCTGAGTGTCTTCCAGCAGAGTTTAGTGTTCAATGTTGTTCCAGTTGAAATGTTGCTTTAGTTAAGATCCACTCCGTCTGCCATGTTGGACTTACTGTAAAGAGAGTCATGTGACTCCCTGAAGGAAACGTCATCTTTTACTGTATCAAGCTGTCAATGCAAAGTCTGCAAGTTTACCCCCTAACCCATAACCCATAGGCAAGGCAGCTTTATCTGTAGAGCACATTTCAGCAACAGGGCAATTCAAAGTGCTTTACATAAACATGCAAGAACATTGCAACAACGTGCAAAAGAACATTAAGACATAATTAAAACAGTTATAGAAACATTAAAGATTTTATTTAAATTAAATTTTTTATTTTTTTTTTATTTTATTTTTATTCTTTGGATTGTTTAAGTATGTGTCCTCCATTTTTCTCTGAATTCAATTGAAATTACAGTTTAAGATGAAGTCTTGTTTTGTTTTTTTGTGTGTTTTCTCTCTCCCCCTTGTTTTAAGTTTTAAAGAGACAGCTGTAAAATGAAAATACAGTGGTAAAG
This sequence comes from Sebastiscus tertius, assembly GCA_916701665.1. NCBI lineage: Eukaryota > Metazoa > Chordata > Actinopteri > Perciformes > Sebastidae > Sebastiscus > Sebastiscus tertius. The sequence continues at coordinate 31,045 of CAKAOH010040014.1, forward strand.
AATGTGATGATGATTGTATAAGTTGCTGAAACTGCAATACAAACTAAGTTAAAAAAAACTTAGTTAGTTATTAAAGATTAGAAAATAAAAACAAGCTAAAAATAAAAGCTATAGGATAGAAGCTAAAATAGAATATAACACACAATAGTAAAAGCTTTAGTGTAGTATATAAGATCATCTGGTTTAATAAAAGGCTGCAGCAGCAAACAAGAAAGTTTTAAGCTTTGCATGTTGTGCTTGACATAAACATTCAAGAACATTGCTGCAAAGTGCAAAAGAACATTAAGACATAATTAAAACAGTTCTAAAAACATTAAAGATTAGAAGATAAAAACAAGCTAAAATAGAGTATAACACACAAGAGTAAAAACTCTAGTGCAGTATATAAGATTATTATCTGGTTTAATAAAAGGCAGCAGCAAACAGGAAAGTTTTAAGCTTTGATTTAAACGAACTCAGAGTTGGAGTTGGTCCTGCAGGTTTCTGGGAGCTTGTTCCAGATATTTGGTGCATAAAAACTGAACACTGCTTCAGGGTCTGAAATGAACTTTTTTCACTGCTTGCCACTGTGACAGACAAGTATTTTTTTTTGTCTGCCACTCAGAAATTTTTGAAATCTCTGCGCTAAATGAAGGAATAACATTTTAGATCTGATGTCATTAAAATGTTCAATATATTTTACATAACAAAACATTATATACATGGTAAATTACAGTGTTCAAATTACATCGTAGCTTCTGGGGGAGCCCTATTTTTTGAGCATTGGGAGGGTACTGTACACAGTACTGTACTTTGTTATTGTCATCTATAGTGGTTATTTGCATAAATACACACAATTCAAATGATTGTGATTAATTAAATAGTTGCTTTGATTAAAAAAAATCTTGGTAAGTTGTTATGAAGTTAAACAGGTCATAATTCCATCTCTATCTATTTTATATTGATGTGAAAACATCTCCTACAAACAACTGGATTTGTTCAAGTTTCTCGCCAAAAACTTTTTTACGAGATTACATTTGAGCACATCATGATAACGTTGTAATTTACCTTCACCCAATGGTCATTTTGCTGAGCAGACCGTGAACGCCTCATAATAATAACTCAATGGCACCTCCGTTAACGTTAATAGCTCCGCTATTTATCCAAGCAGGACTGTGCTGCCCACCTGCTGCTAACGGGTAACGTTACTAACTTTCCTCCTCCACCCGCAGGTTGCGGGTGCTAATTTCAAACCCTGCCCCCACATATATATTTATAAACTGCAATTACGGCCAGGATCACAGGAAGACAGCAACATAACCGCAGCTCTTGGTTCAAGATCACCTCAGTGTTTTATTTTTCATGTGTTAAGCAAATGCACGATTTCACAACTATGAAAAAATAAGGCAGCTAATCAAGAGAGCATTGCAGGCTTTCTTCACATTTTTGGCTCACAATTACATTAGCTATAAATTGAAGCAACAATTCATCAAGCATACAGGCTAAAACCAAGGTGGCCCCCCAGTGGTTGGGGCTCTCAGTTTTCTCCATCACCCTCCACTGTTTTGGCAAATAACAGATGCATTTCCAAAAAAATAATTAAAATTGTATCAAATTAAAGGGACTGTTTGTAAGAATCAGAAATGCTTGTTAACAGCGACACCTGTGGCCGTTAAGTCAACCAACGTCAGCGTCGGGCTCGCGCTTGTTCTCGCTCTACATAGACATGAACGAGCATCGCTCAAAACAGTGAGGCGACACACGTCAGCTAAAACCACAATATCACTCTATATTTCAGCTGCTTGGCAGTAATGTTAGCTGATCAGACGAAGGTCTCTCCATGAATCACTGCTGATCCTAGTGTTGGCTTTTCCTGCTTCAGCCTCCCGAACGTGGTCGGAGGGAACAGGGGAGACACCGGAGTTTTGGTCAGAGACGATAACGTAATTCGCTGCGGAGTCCCGTCACTTCACAAGACACAGGAAACCTATGTTGGTCTGGAGGAGCTGCAGCAGTTATTTCTGCACAAACGTCCTCTGTACATTCACTAGATATTCTCAGAGCTACGAAGTCTTCTGCAATGTTTAGTGTGAGTGGTGGAGCAAGCAGTGGAGGCAAGCAGGCAGGCAGAGGAGCAGAGTACAGCAGAGACTACGGCCCTGGAGACCAAAGCTACGGTCTCCCCCGCGTCTTCCGACCGTGGCCAACACTGTTTTGCAAGACGGACTTCACTAGATATAACTTTGCGGTTTTGGTGTTTCCGTGTAGTTTGTGTTGGAGTCTTGTCTGAACAGCATAGCCACACATGCGAGCGCGCATTGGACACCGACCCGGGTGATTTATACGTGTAAGAAGTTACAAACAGTCCCTTTAAAAATAAGAACTGTAAATACCCTCCAAACAATTCACTATATGTCTGGTTTCAGATGTTTGACTGTGCTATCCATTGAGACTGTGCTAAGCCAAGAGAAACTACATGTTTTTTTAGGAAACTGTCTTTCCGATTAAGTTAAATACATGCTTACTAAAGTGATTCTTTCTCAAAAAAAAAAAAGATGTGAAATCAGTTTAAAATCAAGGCAAAATATGTCTTCCCATGTCTCCTCCTCGTCCTTTGTGCCACCTTAAACTAAGGCCAGCCCTGTGTACCGTTGTGTTGACACATATCAGGGGCTTGTCTGATCTGATGGAAGATAGGCAGCAGAGGACGGTCTTCGTCTCTGAGATGCTGATGTCAGAGTGGTGGATGATGAGGATGATGCCATGGATGCTGCTTGCGGTGCCTGATACCTGTAGACCATTAAAAAAAACAAACAGATTAATTTATCATTTAAGATGCACTATATTTATTGTCCCACATCACAAAATAACCAAATGTATCTACAGGATTTAATGGGGTTGATCAATAGTAATATATCGGTACGTATTTAATCAATTGCTGAGACTTTTTAAAGAGGCATTTTAGAGTCTATACCAGTGGACTTGCACGTAAAATCTGGTATTTGCATACATTTGGTATGTAGTTAAAGGGGAAAAAACATGCAAAGACATTTGTATAGTGCTTTAAAACTCAGTTTCTGCATTGTGATACATACAAAAAGACAGTGCCCCTTTAACTGACAACACTAATACATGCTTGTAACTGTATTTCAGAAACTAGGATTGACATAAAACATTGGAGTGATGATGATTAAAGGTGCTAAATACAGGATTGGGAGCATTTCTATCGCATCTCAATGGCTCTCAACTTGGTGATAGTGAGCTTTCAGAGCTTTCAGCTATAACTGCTGTATGAGAGCAGTGCAGAGCGGAGGCTGTGAGCTAACCAGTGGGAGACACTAACACGAACAAGCACTAAAAGTATGTGCGGCCAGCCTGGCTATGTCAACAAAACAAGTTGAAGCTCCGATTACAACACACACAGAGGGAGAGAGACTTTATTGTCTGCTCAGGTAGACATTACTCCTCTATATCTTTACATAGCACATAGTTGTTTGCTGCTATATTAATAATATGGATATCGAATTTAGCGCCTTTAAAAATTCTCGACTTCTTCACATTACTTTGCTACAGCAAAGTTCAGTCTTTTCCTGAATTAACGCTCCTAAAAATAAGGGGAATTTTCAGCATCTGTAATCATGTCTTCCTCTCTCTCTCTCTCTCTCTCTCTCTCTCTCTCTCTCTCTCTCTCTCCGTTCTCTCACCAGGATTGGGATTTCCTGACCCGAGACGATGCAGCGCTCCTCTCTCTGATGGGAACCAGAAGATCCCCCAGCAGCCTGGGAGAAAAGGCTCTCTCCAGGTGAGCGCCATTAAGGTTCAAGGCGAACATGGTCGGTGGAGACATGTCTAACTCCAATAGCATTATGTTCTCAGCCTGTAAGGACAGATACAAGTCAAGTTGTATTTAGATTATTAGAATTACATATGCAAATGCAAGTTGGCCTATAATTAAGTACAATTACTGCAAGTGAATCACTATAATACAAGTAGGTAATTTAATTCCCCCGCCCCCAACCTTTATTTATTCCAAAAGACTGCATCTCTTGCTATTATTTAAAATCCAGCCGTTATTGGAGTGCTAGCTTCCATTTGTACAGTATTTTTTTAATTTGTGATATATTACATTGATGGTTCACTATCATAAGTTGCAAGCTGTGTGCAAGCATCTTCACATCCTCCAGCTTCCAAGAAGGAGGCTGCGAACGTGGAAACAGGTTGCCTAAGAGACCACGATTTCACATCTCTGCCTCTGCTGTACTTTTTTTTGCCAACTGTCCGAGCACTGACCTGGTATCTAGATGGGGCCCCAGTTGCCGTGGAAACAGCCATCTGTGCATATTGGCTGATTGGCCTCTTGTATCCCACAGCGGAGAGAGGCCTTCTCTTGACCTGAGCGGGTGCACTGGGATAAACACATGGGAAGAGACGGATTTGGATTCAGTTTAATGCACATAACGGTTAAGACGCTTCTGGACCCCTAAGTGCCCCATATATGGTCGGCTGATCAGAAAAGAACCCTGTTATCCCCTGTGTTATCTTCCATTCAGCTTTCCAACTGTCTCAGGAAATAAAAATACCAAGGGGGTCTGGTCTTCTTTATATGAAGACATCTGTTTGGATATTGCATGTAAGGTCAGATTGCTTTACAGCCATGTAAAAAACGTCTGACTTTGACGACTCCTAGTGGTTGAACCAAAATAGACACTGTGACTGACAGTAATGCAAAATCTTAATAATAATTTGAAAGATGCTATAATCACAATTATACAGAAGTAAACTCTGTTGCATCAGCAATCTATGACTTTTATTGAAGGAGGTCATTTGTATTTACATGTTTTCTTTTGCAATGCCCACTTTCCTTCAGCCTGCCTGATCTATTCATACTTCTGTTACTGATTTCCTACATTTCTCATAAAGTTTACTGATAGCCCTGCAAATGCATTCAGGTGTAATATATGAAGGTCAAAATAGCAATAGCAGAGTTAAAGTTTTTCCAGTTTTAAAGAAGCAATAAAAACCGACACAACATGCCTTACAGCTGCATTGCATCATGGTCTATTTAGGCAATTGATGGTGCAGAAACTGGTATCTCTGCTGCTTCACCCAGCAGGTCAGTTTTATGCTCTATGTGATTCATTTACAATTTGATTTGGGCGATTTTTCTTCCTTTACTGGACCACTTACGGTAGATTACGTCAGCGACGTGTAATTAGATCACTGACCTCTCTGATGGGATGACCGGCTGGAGTCTCCACTGATCCTCCTCCCTATCAAAGTGCAGCCTGTGCATGATCTTGTTCTTTTCTTCTGGAGGTATGAAGTTCTCAATCAAGAGATATCTGCAACGTGAAATACAAGCGTGTGTCAGCTGAGCTCACAGGAAGCACTCCATTAAAACAACAGAATCAAATCCAATACTTAAACTACTTTCCAGAGCATAAAACACACTACTAGAATACATGTAATAAACAGTTTTCCTTCATTTATATTAAATGCCTGGAAAATGATACGGTACATATGAATAAAAAAACATCCAATAATACAGTAGCACAGATTTCTTGACAATGTCATCAAAAAATCTTTATATCCCCGTCTAGTTACAGTTTACATTCTGTCTGATCCCTCCCTGATTGAACAATATCATATCTAATATATCTAATTAAAAACAAAATGCTCTGACATGCCATTGATTTGTCTCTTGATCATAACAATATTTAGATATACTCTAGGTATAGTCTGAAGAGTCAAAGGCATGTGAAGTGTATTGTTTGCTCCTTTTTAATCAGATCATAAACTATTCAAATAAAGTAGCATCATTTTAACTGTATAGCAAAATAAATAATAATTTAAAGAGGAATTCATCCAAATTCAGTCACCCACATGAGTATTTCCAATATCAGATATATTATAAACCACAATTCTGCAAATGTAGTACCGCACAGCTTTTACTGCTTTTAATCAATGCTCAAAATTATTTGTAAAAAATATATTTTACAACAATATGCTAATGCCACCTTGTCATGATTAAATAAGACATTTAGTTAACTCTTCGTTCTAAACAGCACAACAGAAAAATGTGCCTTCTTTGTCTTACATGCATGGAGAAGATTTAAATAAAATAGAATAAGCTTATTTGCAAAATGTCAAACTATTACTTTAAGTGTGAAATCAGTTTCTTCTTGCCAAAAGCTCAATTGTTGCACAAATCGTTGTGCAAATACATTTCGAACTCTTTAGGATAATCCCCCCATTAAACTTCATTAAGATAATTAAAGGAATAAAATGAAGTATTTGTTGCATCTTCCTGTTTTATAATTATATTATGACAGTGATGAGAAAGCAAGACGACAGATATAATGACATTGCATACAGTATAGGAGCACATTCACTAATGTGGCTACTCACTTGTACTTTAGTTCTCTGGTGAGTTCAGTCTGTGTCTGTTCGAGTTCCTGTCTGGTTATGACGTGTTCATCAATGACATCTCTCGTCTCCGCCCTCACCAGTTGCAGTTTGGCATACAACTGTCCCAAAGAGGAGCAAATAAATTAATAATACGGCTGGGCGATAAGGCCAAAATCTTCTATCCCAATACAGGTCATTTCATATCTTGATAATGATATATATCACAATATAGCATGTTTTCTGGTAATTCAATAAATAAATAGTCTTTATGAAATAACTACATGGTAAAGCCTATTTTTGTATACTCCTTTGTGAATTAAATACTTTACAAATGAAAAGTATTTTCTCATTTTAAGAAATCGAGTGCAAAATGAACAAAAGTTTCAAGTGAAATTATGGAGAAAAATAATTAAATATTGGCCTAGCCTATATAACGATAGAAACCATATAGAAAAGTATATACGATACACATTTTCATATTGTTTTGACGATGTATATCGTCATATTGCCAAGCCCTAATTGCCATAATACTGGTGTCACTAAAGCTGTAAGATGTTTATATAAAACACACACTAAGGGCCTAAATCAGAATGCAAATGTCTATGTATGTATGTATATAAGAAGACAAGTAGAAAAATCTACCAACAAGAAAAGAGATATTTAATTATTCTTAAACACCAATAAATATGAGCTCAGTCCAGATAAGCCTGGACTCACCAGTGTCACCTCTGCTGGTGACGTCTCCCTTGAAAAAACTGATTCTCTATGGCAAATAACTGATTCAATTAAATAGCTTCTGTGAAGTGGGTGAGTCATCTTACCCTCTTCAGCTTCTTAGTCTTATGTTCCACCTCCTGCTGCAGGGAGGAGAACGTCTCTCTCATCTCCAAGGTCTCCTCGTCCTGCAACATCATCTGCTGCTGCATCTCTCGCTCTCGTCTTATCTGAAAATCACACATTCAGCTCTCGTAAAAGCTCAATACAAACAGAACACCTTTAAAAAAATCATCACAATCATATTTCTATTACAATGAATGGTAACACAAAAGTAAAGGAGAATAAAAAAAACCCCTCAAAAAGCATTATATTATTATTGTTTTATACCTGTTCTGCAATTTCTTGCCTCTTCAGCTCCAGCATCTTCTGCTGCTCATTGGTGTGATCAATTATAGTCTTTCCTCCCACTAACAGTTTGCTCTCCATCGCCTGTGAACAAAGACATACAATTAATTATTTATGTTAATTTCTTTTGTTCCACCAGTGTCTCATTTATCACACACTGTGCTGTATTAGTACCTTGTATTTCTCAATGATCTTCTCCAGAGCATCTTGATCCCACTGCATGTCCACTAAACTTTTCCTGTTTTCATTCAGGTGCTTTAACTTCTCTCCGTTCCCCAGGCAGTTCAGAGCTTTGGGGATGTCACCTCCATCTTTCACGTGATGTCTCACCTCTGGTTCATCCTCTAAAGCCTTCCACACATCCGCATCCTTGTCTCTGAACATCTCCTCCTCCACACCAGCCATACTTTTACTCAATCTTTTGCTGTTCCTCCTCCTCCTCCTCTCCTTCGCCAGCATCCCTCGCTCCTCCAGTTGGGCTTTCAAGCGTGCAATCTCCTCCTGGAACTCCCTCAGCAGGGCATCTTTGGGATCCTCGTTAATCCGAGGTTTGTTCTTTATGTTCTTGGCCCGGCTGGCGTACCTCAGCGTGGCCAGGGATTCATCAAAGTTCTTGTGCGACGGCCCCACTGTTGCTATCATGACTGTCTTTGCGTTGCCCCCCAGTGAGTCCTGGAGCAAGCGGGTCAGTTTGGAGTCTCTGTACGGGATGTGGGTGCTCTTCCCGTCCACTAAAGCCGAGATGACATTCCCCAACGCTGACAGGGACAGGTTGATCTTGGCTGCTTCCTTTAATCGCTTCCCTTTCGCACCTGTCTTGCTCTGTCGCTCGCTGCCAGCCAGGTCAACCATGTTGAGCTTCCCAACTCGGATGTGGTCCTCGCCATCTGGCCCTGCTTCACTACACTCCACGGTGATGAGAAAAATGGCATGGGACCGAGAGCTGCGTTCGTTCATGTTGGTGAACCCCACAGACCTGGACTGGTTGCCTAAGTTCATCACATGCTCAATCTCAGTGGCGTTCTTCGTGACCACTGAGGACAGATCTTTCACATAAACACCAAAATCAGGGTTCTCTTTAAGCTCCAGCTTCTTGTTGTTGTCTTTGCACAGCAGATCTCTGATTTCCTCCTGGTAGATCTCAAGATACGATGACCTCACCAGGTATTTCTGGTTCTGAGTCCTGGATATTTGTGTGAAAATGTGCTGGAATGAATTTGGTATGACCCCTCTCATGTCTGGGTCGTTTGACACCCCTTGCATGGTGTGTGTCTTACCTGTCCCAGTCTGTCCATAGGCAAATATGGTCCCATTAAAGCCCTGCAGCACAGACTCCACCAGAGGTCTCACAGCATCATCATAGATGTCTCTCTGCTTTGACTCCCAGCCGTACACTGAATCAAAGGTGAATACTTTCATTGGCTCATCAGGTGGTGCTTTTGGTTTCCTCAGGGTGATCTGTCCCAGTCTGTCATCAATCTGCAGGATGTTTTCACAGTCTGGTGTCTCCTCTCTCCTGCTGAACGGCCGGCAGCGGACCACCACCCTCACAGACTCGCATATTTTGCTCTTAGACATCTTTTTAGTCAGAAATAAAAACGTTAAAAAGCCATTTTCCTCCTCTAGGGCGCGGTCCTCTCTCTCTCCGTGCAGCAGCAGTAGCTTCACTTTCCTCTCCTACCTCATGTGAGCAGCTTCCTTCATCCTCATCTCCATCATCTCCGCCCTCATCCCTCCGAAAAGAAGCGATGTGTCACAAGATGTTAGAGGATGCTGAGGAGAAACAGGCCGGCCCAGCCCACACAGCCTCCCTGCTGTACACACCCTGCTCTGCGGACAATAGACACCACACATGTGACCTGAGCGACCAATCTGATTGGAGCAAAATCTTCTCCTGGTTCACAGCGATGCTCTCATTCTGTAACCGAGATTAATTACCCTCCAACCAGCACCTAGGTATGGAGGACCAAGAGAGTCAAGGAAATAATAAAATAAAGCATTTAATTTATTAATAACTAATTGTACAATAAAAAAATAGGCATTGATACATTTATTTACAAATTCAATTCAATTTATTTTTATATACCGTCAAATCATAACAGAAGTTATCTCGAGACACTTTACATTTAGAGCAGGTCTTTGACCGTACACCATAGTTTAGAGACCCAACAAGATCAACCAAGTGTGCTGTGGCCAGGAAAAACTCCCCGTTTAGTGGGAAGAAACCTGGAGCAGAACCGGGCTCTGGGTGGGAGGCCATCTGCTGAGACCAGTTGGGGGGATAGAACGAGAGAGAATTATTTCTCTATTGTTTTCTACCATTTCCATGTTCTTTTTAAATATCTATGTATTGTAATTTGCTTAATGAATTGTATATATGTGTATATATATATATATATATATATATATATATATATATATATATGTTTTTGTTTTTATTTTGTTATTTTTTATTATTATTATTGAATTGACGCTTTGGCAATATTGTTCACCTGACAGTCATGCCAATAAAGCAAATTGAATTGAATTGAATTGAATTGAAAATTTAATTGAGAGAGAGAGAGAGAGAGAGAGAGAGAGAAGCAACCACAACAACAGCACAGCAGCTGTAATAACTAATACAAGTTGGACTACTATCAAAAAACCAATAGCAGTGGATGTAAAAGAGTTATAATACAACTATCGGAATTGATATCATTGGGTCGTCCTCAGACGGGCTTTCAAGCGGAGCTTCCAGCTATCTCCGTCCACCATACATCCGGCTAGCTCGCCAGCACTGTCCAGCATCTCTCCTCCGTACGTCCAAGTACAAATGTATGTATTAAAGCTGAAGTAGGTGAGATTGGAGCAAATATGATTCAAAAAAGTTATTTTTATAAAGCAGTCACTATATCGTGACAGTAGTGCATGAAACAGGTAACCTGAAAAAAATCATGTTCCTCTGTGTTCTCCGGTGCTCCTAACGCAGTGGCGGATGGTGGATATTTTTCTAGGCGGGGCTGTGCCACATCCAATCAATTTCAGCAAACATCCCGGTATGATTTAATGCAAAAAAAGTGAAGGTATCAAAAACACATTACTACTTTGCAGTTAAATAAATAACAATTATTTTATTCCAACAGGAAGAGTAAAATAAAATAAAATAAAAATGAAATAAATAATGCTTTTGAAAAACACAACAGTATAACATGTACTCAGTGGTGGAATGTAACTAAGTACTTAAATACAATTTTGAGGTACTTCTACTTTACTTGAGTATTTCCATGTTCTTCTACTTTCTACTTCTACTCCACTACATCTCAGAGGGAAATATTAGACTTTTTACTCCACTATCCATCTGACAACTTTAGTTACTTTTCGGATTCAGATTATTAATACAAAATATAATCACATTACAATCAAATTACACATTTTACTGGGTGCATTCCATATTTAAAACACACAAATATTGACAATTTGTATAATTTTTATTATTATTATTATTATTAGTAGTAGTAGTAATGTTTTTTTAGTGTGTGACTCAGGGAGGGCGACGCCCTCTATTGGCCGGCTGCCACTGATAACTAATTGTACAATAAAAAATAGGGATTAATAAATTTGTTTATAAATGTATGTATTAAAACTGAAGTAGGCGAGATTGGAGCAAATATGATAAAAAAAAATATTTTTATAAAACGGTTGCTATATTGTGACCATAGTACATGAAACAGGTAACCTGAAAAAAATCTTGTTCCTCTGTGTCCTCCGGTGCTCCTAACGGCATCTGCAAGATTTCACATACCGGAGGAAAACAAGCAGTAAGAGCTGATCTGAGGTCTGCTGTCCAGCTGCTGTCTATGAGAGCCGACTGTCAGTCACTCGCGAACTCCGACCAAACGGTCAAACTAGGCAGCGCTGATCAATTATGAATCAATATAATGTTATGTTAATGTGTTCAGAATCATCTTGTAGTGCACGGTTTAGCTGTAAAATGAGAAAGTTTGTGACGCCGCTGCCATTGTGAAATCTGGTGAAGGAACGCCAAGTACCGGTCACATGACCGGAGCACAGCCAATAGGAACGCTCTCTCAATGTAATGACCAGTGATTGGTCAAAGTCTCCCATTACAAAACAGAGCCATGAGGAGGTGCAGAAGTCTAGTTTTCTCTCAGAACACTTGAATTACAATATGCTGAAAGGCTATTATGGAATTTTTGCCCAATGATGCCAAAATATACTGCCTACTACAATTTTAAATTCCCTTATTTATTTATCAATTCATTAATGTATTTTTAACAAATTATTTTTTTAAATGCCTATTTTTAAATGCTTTATTACTATTTCCGTGACTCTTGTGGTCCTCCATACATGAATGCACCTTGAAGAGAAAAAAGCAGGTTTGATTCAATAACAAAATTTTATTTAGGCTTCACATTTACAACATTGTTCAAACCAGGCCAGAACATCCTTAATGTACAAAAAAGAAAGCCAGTCACTGAACCTTACGGGTAGACATTCATTAATAATGAAGAATTAATTTGCCGGTTGGAAAATATTTTAATTTTATTGCCTCCACAGTCTCTTTACATCTGCAATGTGTGAATACTTAGCCTCCGTCTGCCCTTCAATCTATACATCCTTATCAAGTAAATCAATAATAAAGTACAAAAAAAACAAACATCCAATTTTGCTGACATTACACCCACTTTGTTAGGCGCACCAGCTCAAACTAGTAATATGACAGTCCTGTAATGAATCTTATTTTCATTACGGTTATAATGTTAAATGTTTGTTGGGGTTTAGGACTGCTGTATTAGACTGCATTAGCTTTAGCTTGGTGTACCTAATAAACTGGCAACAGTGAGTGTACTTTCAGTATGTTTGCCCCCACTTGTGATATAAATGTTAGGCACATTCTAGTGGCAGACTGGAGGTCTATTGAAAGCTACTGGCACACACGGTGAGTCGGTCACTTGTGAAATTTCTTGCTGGAATCCTTTGCATGATCCAGGAGGAGCTGGCACGGCGTGAAGTGATTCCCGTAGATGGATTCATAGAGCCTCATCTTCTCCACCAGCTTGTCAGCACCGAAGCTGTCCACGAAACGGAAAGGTCCTGGAAGTAGTAAGATACTATGTTAGAAAGGTTGTCACAGGAGGATACATGTTAAATAAATAATAGGGATGTTGCTCTAACACCAGACGGGTGTTTCATGAAGCCAGATTACTGGTTAAACTGGGCTTATTTCAGTAAATCAGCCTGGGGGGGTCAGGTTGGTTTTCAGGCTTAGCTTCACTTCAGGCTAGACTGAGTTACTGACCTATAAATAACACTACATTAACAGCTAAAGTGGTCCCTATTTCATCCTAAAATGCTTTGTCACTACAATTCCTGGGCTTTCAAATTCACTAGAACTAAAGGACACCCTTTATGCTCTTTTCATTGACAGAGGAAGCAGCCTCGGAGCACGGGCGGCTCAGATGACCATGACTAAGGTTGAACCCTGACCTCCGAGACAGGGGGGGAATCCCAGCCCAAACACGGCTCCGATGTCTCCCTCCAAAGGGCTGTTCAAGATGCCCTCCTGCAGACACATCACGGCCTCGTTGACGAACCGGGAAATGAGCCTGTACTGCACATCAGAGTCTGAAGAACTGTAGAAACAGTCACAAGTAAGAACAGAGTAAACTTGTTAAAATCAGTCTAATGTAATATGATATCATGGCTCAAGAGGTCTTCTTTTGTCTTATAAAGTAACAAATGGAACAATTTGTCCAAATCAACAGCACGTACTTATACTTGCACTGATAAGACGAGGTGCATAGTGTGTCTTAAATCACTGCATTGCTACCTCTGCAATTGTCCAGTGTCAACTTACACAGCAGGGTTTGGTGTCAGCCTGAATTTCTCAAGGATTTCTCCAATTTCTGGGTTCACTTCTTTGGTCTTGAGTCCTGGCTGGTAGACGTAACAACCCTTTCCTGATTTGCGGCCTTGAGAAAAATTTAAAAAAGCAAGGATTAATACATATTTAATACATGTACACGTATATTCAAACTGAAGTACTTTATCCACTGGGCACAATCCTTCAGCGTGACCACCCGTACCCTTGAATCCCATGTCCACCATGGTCTTCAGAACCTCCACATTTCCACCACCAAAGCGGGAGCCGAAAGCTTTGCCGAGGTCCTCGGCCACGTGGGCGGCGACGTCCATACCGACTTCATCAGCCAGTGCGGCTGCACCGATGGGGAACCCAAAGCCTGTGGTGAGTGCATCCAACTTCTTGGGGTCAACTCCTTCCTGTACGTGCAAATAGATCAATTATTAATATGTATGACAACTACCCCGGAATAATGAATATGCTTCGCTCAAGTAAGACAACTCTGTTCATCTTAGGTCCTAAATCCTACTCCTACCGTACACAAAAACAGTGTTCACAGCTGCATCTTCAACTGCAGTAATACTACTAACCTGAAGTACTCGTACTACTTCAGCAAACATGGGAGCCAGACACCTTGTCGTATAGAACCCCGGTCCATCCTGCAAAGAAAGAAAATTATTAACATGAATCATCATTACTTCTACCACTACCACTTTACAACGTGTTGGTCTTTTGTTGTCATTTTAAAAGTTTAAAAACAGATTGATTGGTTCGTGACTACACAGGGAAAGAAGGAACAAACATAACGCTAAACTCACCCCGACAACTATGATGACTTTGCCCTGCTTCAGGCCGACGGCCACAGCCGAGGCTGTAGTGTCCTTTGACGTCTGCTCGGTAGTTATAATCTCCAGGAGCTGCATCTTGTCCACTGGAGAGAAGTAGTGCATCCCAATAACCTGAGGATACACAGAAAACATTCAGCAACATTGTTTTCTTTAATTTAGAAGCACTTTTAAACTCCCAGGTCCATACCTTGTCTGGTCTCTTGCTGGCAGCAGCGATATCCTTAATGGGCAGTGCAGACGTGTTGCTGGCAAATATGCAGTGAGGGGAAACCACCTGCAGACAAACGTTTATGTTAATACCATGTACTAATATTTACAACTAAGTGAGTAAATCATTTTTGTAACAAAAGGCCTATTAAGCCCCTTTTCAGTCACACTTACAGCCTCAACCTCCTTCAGGACTGCATGCTTGATGTTAATGTCTTCAAACACAGCTTCAATAACCATGTCGGCCTTTTCAAAGCCGCTGTAATCCAGCTGGCCGGTCAAGTTGGACAGTATGGAGTCTCTCTGAAATGACGTGATGTTCTTCTTTTTGGTCTTGTCATTGAGCCTTGTTTAAAATAAGACGCACATTTTAGATCACAGCACAATTTACTTTCAAATATCATATTTCATAGCTGATTTGAAAGGTTATACTGTCGTTAGACTGGAACTATATCTACACAAATTTACAGTCAGCATGTGAATTAAATACTTGAAGGAATACTCCACCCCCAAAATGATAATCTGTACATCAATTACTTACCCTGTGTTATCTTGAATTCTTAAAGAAAACATTTTTTCTTGCATGCCTCAATGGTGAACAAAGTATGCAAAAACTGAGAAAAGTCTTGATAAATTGCAGTAAACTGAGATTACGTTTAATAACAGCAAAACTATATCAAAACATCCGTTTACAAACTCTCAAACAACTCGTGCAGTATGATCCAAGTCTCATTTATCCAGTCGTATGATAACTACTTCCCAAACACATGCATATTTGCTAAAACCTTACTATTTAAAAACACTTCCGGTGTGTTTGCATGTGTAAACGGATGTTTTGATATAGTTTTGCTGCAAGACTTTTCTCCGTTTTTGGATTCTTCGTTCGCCGTGGAGGCATGCAAGAAAAACAAAGTTTTCTTCAAGAATCTAAGGTAAAACGGGGTGAAAAATGTATATACAAATGGTCATTTTGTAGGTCAAGTATTCCTTTAACCTGCTGCTGTTAAAAAAAACATCCTCAATGACCAAACCAATTAATATTGAAACGCCTGATTTGATAACCCACCCTTTGTAAACCTGCTGTTCTCCCCTGGCCAGTCCAGGCAGAGCGGTGTCCTTCAGGATCGTGTGCACACCTTTGTCCACAGTCACCTGGGCGATACCTGCTCCCATCAGACCTGCTCCCAAGATGGCAAGGGTCCTGGTGGTACACAACAAAAACAGACAGTTTATCTACCAATAGAGAATAGTAGATGATAGAAAGACTAGGATTCTGCTGTTTGCCATCAGTGTAAATGTGTCAACAACAGTGTCAGACGTTTCTTTGTCATTAGTGCCTCTGTATTTTACCATGACCAAACAACAGGGCTCCTGCAGCTTGAGGCAAGTTAGATTAACAGTTTTTCTCATTCACTTTGGCTCAATTCTTGAATGAGAATCGTTTTTTTATCAAAACAATAACTTAAAATCTCTGAACAATTAGTGTGTTGTTCACAACAGATTAGAATTTCTCATTCATTCAAGCAAATTGCACGAGTTTTGGCACATGTGCAAAAGAGTCAGTACAATAACTACTTGCACATGTCTTGCTGATCAAAACTGATGAGTTGATTCTCAGTGAAACTGTCTTCACAACTTCTAAACATTATTTTATTGTTGGAGCAAAATTATCCATTCAATTATCAAAATCTGTCGAGACATACATGTTTATTCAATAAATATCTATGATAAGGTGTTGCGTACTATGAGGAGGTACAATTTGATGATTTTTGCTTTACTTATTTTTGGCATGGATGTCATTTTGTGGCAAATTTTCTTCTCTCCGTAAATGACGACACATGAAAGATCGAAAGGGAATTTTCTGTTTCTTGTAGTACATGCAACACAAATAAATGTACTGTAGCTTTACAAACAGCAGTGATGATTTACACTTACAGTTTAGAGAACGTTAAGACTAAAGCAACCAAAGCGATCAAGAAAATCTATAAGATGTTTTAATACCATTCGGAATGAAATTTAAGACCAACTTTACAATAACCAAAATTGAAAAAAAAAAAAATTAGTGCAAAATCTAGGTTGAAAAGCCAATTTTTAAATGTGTACTTCCCCATGTTGTTGCTAGCCCTCCGCAAACAAAATATGAGTAGGGCTGCAACTAATGATTATTTTCATTGTCGATTAATCTGTTGATTATTTTCTTGATTAATCGATGTTGTTTGGTCTATAAGAAGTCTGAAAATGGTGAAAAATGTCAATCAGTGTTTCCAAAAGCCCAAGATGACATCCTCAAATGTCTTGTTTGGTTCACAACTCAAAGATATTCAGTTTACTGTCAGAGGATTAAAGAAACCAAAAAATATTCACATTTAAGAAGCTGGAATCAGAGAATTTTTCCTTTTTTTCCTTAAAACAATTACTCAAATCGATTATCAAAATAGTTTAATTTAATAATTAATTAATTATAATTGATTGATTTAATAGTTGACAACTAATTGATTGCAGCTCTAAATATGAGTGTTGTTGGCTCCGCTGTCCTGATCTGCGTGACGTTAATGTGAGAGGCATTCAGTAAATTATTTTAAAAAGTAGATGTTGCCATTTATTTTTGAGATTTTAAATTTGAATGTCAAAAAAAAGTTAAATAAAATCATACTTCCCATGTCTTAGCATTTTAAGACTTTTCAATGATTGAGTTAAGACATTTAAATACCTTATTTTTAGATTAATTAATACAATGCCTTTAAGACTTTTTAAGGATCTATAATAACGCTGCAACAAACTGGTCTGAAGTTTGAACATGTGTTAATTGTCTCACATCACACACACAAGCTCAGTATGTGAAGGTGATATGAACTTACTTTACTTCTTTTTGAGGAACTCCAAAGCGGTTCTTCTTGCACGCAACCTGACCTTGGTAGAGACCAATCAGGGCTGCTGATTCTGAGGTTTTCGCCAAGTGACCAAAATTCTGTCACAAACATGAAAATTGGTGATATTCACTTACACAATGTAATACTGTAAATACGGAATTTGCCAATGATGTGAGCCAACAACCCCTCCTTACCTGAGACTCAGATAAGTATCCAGCAACGGGGCCTTGTTCTACTCCAGTCTTCGCACACTGAGAAGAGAAAAAATGTCAAGTCATGTTAAATAAATATGAGACCAACTTTCTAAAAATATTCTACAAGGATTAACAAAGCAGGGAAAGCAAAATAGACAGAGTCTACACCAGGATTTTCCAAACCAATTATTAAAAAATACAGTTGCATGCTGGTTTACTCCAAAAGGCCAATATTTTTCAGATTTTTAAAAAAATAGTTGTCGAGAGTTATTGCTTAGGAGTTTTTACTTACTTCGATTATTTTCAGGGGTGCTGGATAAAGTCCCTTGCTCTGCTTCATAACTTTACCGTGGACAGTTTTGTAAATCTGATTCCGCACAAACTCAAAGCTCATAACGTAGTCTTGAATTTCTGTGGAGAAAGAACATTAACGCTTTAATGTAGTATTTTTTTATATTCATGAACTTAAATGACTACAAAGAATCAAAAGGCTCAATAAATGCAGCACGACTTACTCTCCATCTTTCCTTTCGCTTTGCTGAGAGGGATCTTCTTATTGGCGATCCCTCTGGCATAGTCGATAGCAACTTCCTCAAGGTAGTCTATCGTTCTTTCCTCTGGACCCTTCAGTCCAGGTCCTATACACGAGCGGGACAAGATCCATTTTGACAATTAAGTCTAACCTTAAAATCAACTGATGTACAGTATCATGCAGTGTTACATTGAGTGGTGAAATTACTGACTAGAGATTACAATTTCTACAGGTGGTAATACTTTAAAACTACCCATTTGAAGCAGTTCAATGATATTTAATTATATGCGAGTCAAGATAGCTTACCCAGGGGGTCTATAAGTTGGTTGACCAGCCCCATCTTCTTGGCTTTATCAGCTCGGATATTTCTTCCTGTCAGCATCATGTCAAAGGCATTGGGTAAACCAACCTGCAGGTAATAAAAGAAAACATATGTGAAGTGATTTATCATCAATATTGAGTGTGTTGTGCTACGTATAATGCATATCATATTTCATCATGCGATGGACAGAGGTAAGGCATAATCCTGTGCTTTGGAAGATGGGGTTGTTGAATACTAGACATGATGGGGGAAATAATCTGTTTGCAGGATCTCCGCGTTGCGCGTAAACATCTTAAACCAATTATGAGCATTAACCAGATTATTTTGCTCTACAGTCTAGCCATTTCAGGTCTGGTCCTGACACAAGATACTATTATAGGACACTTTCTGTGTAGTTTTTGTACTTAAATAATTCAAACAGGGAATATGAATCCAGTACTAACCATTTTGGGGAGTCTCTGAGTACCGCCTGCTCCAGGTAGAAGCCCCAGCATCACTTCAGGAGTACCAAGAACTGTTTTCTTGCTCTTTGTTGCAATTCTGTACTGGCAGGCGATGGCAAACTGAAATGCAAAAGAAGCCCATTAGATAAGACGTTATTATCAATCATCCTAGTCAAATATAGTAAAACATATAGTTGGTTGCTGAAATACTTTTTGTTTACCTCCAAGCCTCCTCCTAAGCAGGAGCCGTTGATGGCGGCAACAACGGGTTTGGGAGATTTTTCAATCCTGTCGAACATCTTCTGCCCTGCCTGAGAAAGTGCAGTGACCTCTTCTACACTGTTGCAGCCCTGGATCATACTGTAACGGATGTGACGTACATCAAAAGAAAATCCAAGGCATGGCCATTCTGACAATTCATTCAAATATAATAAAATATCTTAATTTAGACGATGCATAACATAAATTTGTGTTGTGTTTCAGCAACAACGTTTTTATTTAAGACAAGTTGTAAGTAGACAAAGAGATGCGATTCACATAGTAACCGGTTAATTATACTGTACAAGAAATAACCAAATAAGTCACAATTACAGGACTAAAGCGCCACACACACTCAAAAATTAAAGAGGACCTATTATGCTTATTTTCAGGTGCATACTTGTATTTTGTGTTTCTACTAGCACATGTTTACATGCTTTAATGTTCAAAAAACGCTTTACTTTTCTCATACCGGCTGCGCTGCTGCACCTCTTTTCACCCTCTGTCTGAAACGCTCCGTTTGAGTTCCTGCACGCTCATATGACATATCCTGTTCTGCCAGCTTCCTGGAAGCTGTATGCGGCTGTAATAATGGACATATTGGCTGTAATTCATCTTTTTTATTATCTTATAATACACCAATGGGCTGTATGCCTGTACTGTGGTGGATGTATTAACGTCTCTGTTCCCAAACAACCGGCTATCGGCCAGTAGCTAGTAGCATGACATAAACAGAATTTAATGTAGTTGTAGGCTAATTACTAACACACAGGGCAAAACCACCGGACACAACCTCTTCTACATCCATGGTCTGTGGTCTATTGGACATCAATTTTGGAGGTCCTTGACATGAAAAAGTTGGAGATTGCTCTCAAAATCTGTGTGCTGGATTTTTCTAACTTCCATTTATGTCCATCGCACTTTATGCTCCTCTGGGAAGTGGCTGGGCAAAATAGTTTAATAAATAAATAAGTAGATAGTTATAATAGTATGCATAGTTATACGATTTTTATTGTTAAACACAGGCCACTTCGGTAGAGAATTAAATATGAAAATAGAATAGAAATAGTTTTGTTTTACTTTTGTACAGCATTTTGTAAGTGGACGTTTTACTGGCGTCCGTCCGGTATTTGCTTTCAGTTCAAAATGGCGGAAGCGTAGCTCTGCTGCTGGGTGCTGATGCTGCAATGGAACGACCAATTGGCTTCGCTCTAACTAGCTTTATTTGAGGGCGTGTCAAACTAGCAACTAGGCAGGTATTATACAAATGTGTTACATCACCACGTTATGGAAGAAAAGCCAGGACTTCAAGCAAGGTGTTTCAGGCAGAGCAGGAGCAGTGTTTCTGTGAAGGAGGGTAACTCCCTTTTGGCTTTATAACTTTCTAGACCTTTTATCTGAAGCTATACACAAAAGCATAATAGGTCCTCTTTAATATGCAGTTTGACTAATGAGATGTATCTTACTTAATATCAGCTCCTGCGATGAAGCATCCCGGCTTTGAGGAGATGAGGACAGCACTTTTGACAGCATCGTTTGCCCACACTTCCTCCATCACTTCTGCCATCTCCTTTTGCATTTGGATTGACAGTGTGTTGACCTGGAGGGAGAAATTACCATAACAGGTTCACATTACACCCGCAATAATTCAGAAGTGAAAACAGGTCACATTCATTTATTTTAAAAGGAGCGCACACCTTGGAGTTTGGGTCGTTCATCCGTATGACAGCAACATCGTCCTTGACTTCATAGTTCACATGAGTTCGGGCTAAAAATAGAGAGGGAAGATAATATATAGTGAGACAGAGTGATCTATTTTTACACAAACACTATATAAATGTGAATTTTTTAATTACCTAGCATTGCAGGAGCTACTGAGAAGGTGCGACAAGTACCACCTGTAAAAAAGGGAAAAGAGAGTAAACCAAATGTCATGTGTGTAACAGACTTTACACCTCATTCAACCTGCTGTACATTGCTTTAACTGCTTCACCCTTATGTCTATATTATAACCTTATATTATAAAAGCCCTAAAAACACAAGCTGTCCTCGTAAAACACACACATGATATGTCTATGAGACGTTTAGATAATGTTGCCATGACCTCACAGTCTCAGTCATGCTGTGTAACCCAGTGGAGGAATGACCCTTCACCTACATTCTCCACCTGCCATTCAGACAGACAGACAGTAGCCATCACAGTGGCCAATCAATAGCTTCATATATCTTATTTAAAACTGTCTTTACAGGAACATCTTAGAGTCTAAAGTCTGATTTAAAACTTTAATTTTGAATCAGCTAACTGAATGGGCTAACATTAGCTAGCACATAAATTAGTTTACACTGAAGTTTGCATCTTTAAAACAAAAAAAAGTTTCACTTTCAATGAATATTCTGGTTAAACTTTAATTGAGATATGTTATATGTTAGCTGAATAAACCAAAAGAGCATGTTTGAAGCACCAACACAAATTTCTGCAGAGCATTCTCCGAAGCTAACAAGCTAATTATCCATCTAGGTCACATCAATCATGTTATTTTCAGTATTATTATCCATTCTTTCATGTTTAAACACTATATATATTGAGTCTCTACCTGTGAAGAGAGCGTATCTCTTTGATGTGAACCTGGAAAGAACACCAAGGGCTCGTACACCAGCCATGTTGGGAGCGGAGGTCAGTGGAGTAAAGTGAAGCTAGCTAGCTTGCTGTCAAAGTGCTTGGTTAGGTGCCCGAGAGGGAAGTAAAGATTAGGCCACTTCCGGATTAGTCAGATCAGAATCTTATTGGCTGTCAGTGAAAATACTCACATCCCATTGGCTGACTCTGAGGAGCTCGCAGCTCATTGGTCGTTCAAGAACTACAAAACTCATCTGATTCTTCCCAGGCCTGAAATCGACCATCTGAACGCAGACGAGGGGAAATTATTTGTTTTAAATCCACTTTGTCTTTAAAAAAATGTTTTTTTATATATATATATTTAAGGACAAATATGAGAAAATGTTATCATTACAAATGTGTGCAAACCTGCAATGTAAAAATAATAATATCAGACTAAATGAAAGCAAAATCTTGCCCAGTTATGTTGGCTTTTTTTAAAAGTTTTCTTTCCTTCTTTCTTTCTTTCTTTATTTCTTTCTTTATATTTTATTTTATTTATTTATTTTTAATTTATTTTTCTCTCTATTTAGTTTTATCCAGATTTCAACTCATCTGATACTTCCCAGGCCTGAAATAGATCGATAGATCGATAGATAGATAGTAACTTTATTGATCCCAAGGGAAATTCAAGTTTCCAGCATCACAGCTCCATAGTGCAAAACATGTTAGTAAAAAGGCAGTAAA
>CAKAOH010040015.1:0-45821 GCA_916701665.1 Sebastiscus tertius
GATTTTTTTAATTTTTTTTTACTTTTTTGAAGCCCACTTTATGATAATCACATGCAGTTTTGGGGCAAGTCATAGTCAAGTCAGCACACTGACACACTAAATGCAGTACCTGTGAGGGTTTCTGGACAATAGTTGTCATTGTTTTGTGTTGTTAATGATTTCCAATAATAAATATATACATACATTTACATTAAGCAAACATATTTGCCCACTCCCATGTTGATAAGAGTATCAAATACTTGATAAATCTCCTTTTGAGGTACATTTAGAACAGATAAAAAAATTGGTTTGTCACTTGCAATTACTCGCGATTAACCAAGGACAATCATGTGATTAATCACGATTAAATATTTTAATCGATTGACAGCCTTACAAACAACAGGTCACAAAGCTGTGTTTTCATATTAAATTACCCTGTTCTCACCTGTCCTAACTAACAAGTAAACACTCAAATATTCTGTTTTAAACATGTTCGGTGTGAACACGTGCCTTACTTTGCTATTTTGAAGAGGACAAACAGCAGTAGCCCAGAGGGTTTACACATCGTGTGTGTGTGTGTGAATCTCAGTATAACACCTGTAGGGTAAATGATAAGTGGTTATGCCAGTCACCTCCTGGAAATCTCTTCTTTCCTTTCCATCCTTTAACTTAATGTGCAGCTTGGTGACATGTCTGTTTTTCGCTACCCAGCGACTGGACAAAACAGTTTGACTTGTTACTTGAAAATGAAACAGAATAGAACATGGTGAACCATGGCCACGGTAAATAGTTGTTTTGGTTTTAAACTGAACAACTGGATACTCTGAACACACTTCTGATCAACAGAATCACTAAAATTACAATTATCTGACAACCATTGGTTACTGTAACCCATGATCCATGATCATGCAAAAACATGTCATGGTTCCAGCTTCACAAATGTGAGAGCATTTCCTTTTCACAATTTTAATTTATTTTTAATGATTTTTTTATAATTTGTTAATTTTGTTTTGCAAAACAAGCATTGTGAAACCATCACTTTGGGCTCTGGGTAATTGTGACACCAGTTCTTACTATGTTTTAACTATTTTTATAAACCAAACAATCAAACAATTAATGGAGAAAATAATCAGCAGATTAATCCATCACAAAAATAATTATTAGATACAGTCCTATACAAAGTGGTTAAAAAGTAGCTCCATCTCAACCAGCTATAACTATAACTATCACTATATAATGATATACTACTGTATATTTATACAGTATATCAGTCGCAAGGGATTTTTTTCTGCATTGAGTACTTTAAATACTTAATGTACATTTGTCTGATTATACTTACATAGTTTTACTTAAGTAACATTTTCAATGTAGGACTTTTATTTGTAACAGAATATTTTTATAGTGTGGTATTAGTACTTTTACTTAAAGGCAGGGTTGACGATGTTATCCAGTATACACTATTTGTTATATTGGTTGAAATGGTCTTTATACCCCAACAGCGATCCATTACAGTACTTATGAGCTCTGAAGAAGGACCGGAAAAGAGTCGTCACCTGTAGCTGCTGTAATCCTGTAAAAACGTCTACCAATCACTGCCTCGCGGTCCGCTTGGAAAGAACCAATCAGGTGTGCACCAGCCTGAACTGAAAGCGCGTCACAAGTTTACTGGAGCATGGAAGAGAAAACTCAGCCCTGCAGTAGCACTGCCGCGGTTACTTGTCATGAGGTAGGGTTGTTGGGTTGAGAGTTGGTTAAAAGCAGGTAACTATGGCAACAATAGACCATGGCATAAGTCTGAGTTGTCTTGATATCGAAGTGTCCTTCTGAAATCTATAATGCGCACAGACTTTCACAACAAGGAGTTATTTATATGTTTTAAGGCTGTTTGTGGTTTTGAGTGCATGTGTGTGTTTGTGCAAATGTGTGTGCAAGTGAGGGTTAGCGTGAGTTCAATGAACCTACAGACCAAGACATCACAGATAGCCGAACAAGCCTCGCAGCCTGAGGCTACTATCATACGACTTACAAGAGGTCAGCTGTCTCCATCGACTTCCCGAAAAATGTCAATAGGCAAACACAAAACTCTGATTGGGAAGGTAGAAGAATGCCAGAATGAATATGTCTAGCCACTGACATATCATTGTTTTTTGAACCAAAACCAAGTAACCATTTCCGTTGTTGTAGACTTTCACAGGCATTGTATGAGACAGTAATCAGGTCGACAGGATGGTTTCACAGTTTGTGAGGCCACCTTGCAATAACAACGTTGGACTGCTCATATGTGTGTGTATATATATATATAGCAATAAATGTTCAGCTGCTTGATGGGGTGCAACATTCAGCCACTGACCCTTCACTCTAGCCGGAGGGCAAAACAGAATTTCAGCATTTAGTTGACATGACACACAATTGATATAGGAGTGAATTCGCCAGACTGTGAGCGATATTAGATTCAGTCACGTGCATTCTACAGTGTATTGAGTACATATTTGATAAGTGGATATAGTGATACCACACAATGCAGGCATATGGCACAGCGGCCATGTTGGAAAAACAGACAGACAGACATGGCATGGCGGCCATGATAGAGAGATAGATCAATAAATAGATGAACAAAGCGATTGATAGGAAGGCGTGGAAATCAAAAACAACACAGACTTAAAGAAAATAAAAATGAGACCTACCCTTTGTAGACCTACCTGGAAAAAAAAGGTATTGCACCAGTATTATATAGATAGTCACGGCACGGTAGCCAAGACAGAGAACGTGTGTGACAATAGAAGTTGATTTAATTTGAGATAGGCAGACAGACATGGTACGGTGGTCATGTTGGACAGACAGACAGACAGACAGACATGGTACGACAGCCACACAGAGAGATAGATCAATAAATAGATAAAGGGATCGGTAGGAAGGCGCAGCAACCAAAAACAACACAGACTTAAAGGAAATATAAATGGGACCTACCTTTTGCAGATATACCTGAACAAGAATCTATCTATCTATCTATCTGTCTATCTATCTATCTGTCTATCTATCTGTCTATCTATCTGTCTATCTATCTATCTATCTATCTATCTATCGTTAGGTTGCATTCTGGAGCTAGGTACTGAAGAATTTCTCTATATGTTGTACTGTTTATGATTGTGTATGTGACAATGAAACTTGTTTAGAGATAGACAGACAGATATGGCACGGCGGCCATGAGAGAAAGATAGAGAGATAAACAAGGAAGCTATAGGTAGGTGCGGCGCCCAACCAAAACACAGACCTAAAGAAAATAAAAAGAACACCTACCCTTTGTGGATCTACCTGAAAAAAAGAAATAAAGAAAAGACATTGTTACACTAAAATTATTCTAAGCTGATTACATACATAGTCATAGCACGGCAGCCATAATACAGAGGTAGATACATAGATGCTATAATTCATCCACCTGCCATACATTGCTGTCAGACTAATGTCCTTCTAGTCTCTATGTACTAGTGTTGTAGTACTCAAGATCGGTCTTCATATTGAGGTTTTTTTTAAAGGTCTCCATCTCATCCCGGAATCGATCACATTTTTACTCCGTCTCGTCCTCGGACAAAGATAATTTTATTTCAAGATCACAACTGAAGGGAAATCACTAAATTGCCAGTGCATTGTCTTATTTACTAACATCATAACTGTGATCGCTCATTGAAAATAAAGGGACATTCCAACACATAAAATTCACCTCGGCAATGCCTTTTGATTATTTTATCAAGATATTTCTCATGGTACACTTACACACACACACACACATATACAGTATATATGGCAATAAAAGATAAAGAGGAATCTTCATTTTTGTTTTCTGTGAGTGTTTTTATGGCTGTGGTCTTGGTCATGACGTGGTCTCGGTTTAGGTGGCCTTGACTACAACACTGCTATGTACTGTACTGTATAACAACATTTTTTTCTTCAAGCTACTGCATAACAGACTGACATTTTAATGCTAAATTCATAATGTTTAATGTTTTGCTTTGATATAATCTCACCTGTAACAACGGCCATGAACACAACAGTACAGCCTTCCTGTCACCATCCAAAATAGCTACAAAACTGTAGACTTCACCACAATACTATACACCAAACTTCGTCCACTGCCCATAAAAGCATTGTGGAATAACGTATACAGTCTTTGAAACAATTAAATGACTGTAAATGTGCTCTCACGCTGCTTACATAAAGATAGCCGTTAACCGGATCATCCGAGTCTGGTTTAACCCACGGTTACAGCTCTTCAGTCTTCTGGAGGCTCGTAAAGATTACAGTTGGATTAACATTTATAGCATGAGGTTTTTTTTGCATTGCCCAAATTGCTAAGTAACCCAATAGTGTGAACTCCTTTATTCAGTCATGGAGAACTTCTAACAATATCCCAAGACTCCTCACAGTATATCATTAGTTCTCTTCTTCCATAAAACCCCCACACATGACAATTTTGTTAAAAATCTGCCATGTTTAGGTCACTACTGCGTAAGCGGCTCTGTGTTCTTCTTGGTCAGCACTAAGAGGAGTTTGCTACTTTGTTCAGATTATACAGGGACTCCCCAGACACCCATCACTGCTCAGATGTTATGCATTATGCAGGGTTCAGTGTGTGTGTGTGTGTGTGTGCTCGCACAAACACAGCTCGGAGACATCAAGGTCAGAGTTAATTCTTGAAAAAACACACGCACACACACATGCACACTCTTGTTCTGTCAGTTTTTTGATCACTTCTGAGGACCATATAGACGGACACACACCCACATGCAATCCATATAGTTGCCTTTACACAAAAAGTAAATAGACAAATAATTGTTCATGTTCACTTTGTAAGGTCTATCAGTCACTGTTATTCCTCATTTTACATTAACAGCATTGGCCCTGGAATTCTGTCTTCAATTTTCAGATGGGTGGCACAACAAACACAGAAGACTCTCCTCTGAAATAACCAAAGAAAAACTGAGAAGCTTCAAAAAATAACAATAGAATGATGAGCAACTGTATGAGTAAAGATCTTTTACCTACAGTATGCCTCTGAAGAGACTAGCAAATTGGCTTTACCCCCACAGCAATGTGGAGTTAATTATCTCCACAAGGCATAAGCCTGGAGGGGATCATACGTTCAGTTGTGTGTGTGTGTGCTTGTGTGCGCTTGTATGCGCGTGTGTGCGTCCACAGTTAATCTCGCATACTGGACCCATCAGCCATGTATTTTTTGTGCACATTTATGACTGTCTGCTCAAGGACCTCTCGTGGTTGCGGTGATTAAAGGCTATTTTTTCGACTGCTCTGTTTTATACCGTAATTGACAGCTGACTCCTCACTCAAGTGATTAACAGCTGCTTCAGTAGCAAAAGGTATTTCCGTCAATCGGCTAGGTTAAAAACAAGCCTTACGGTAAGTGTACACAGGGGCGTTTTTGGACACGAGGGATCGCCTCGCTTCCCAGCATTGGACGCTTGCTGGGCTGACACTAGGCACTAGGTACCAGGCACCTGATTGGACGAACGCTTCCCCTTGTGGGTTGCTGTTCCTGCAGCTTTCAAAATGGACCAAAAATGGCAGCTCGTTTGGAGACTTTTTTTCTTGAATGTTGCGAAAATAGTTCACCGAAATGTGTTTCTGAAAACATTTCAGGTGAGAAATGATGCAGTTGCTGAAATCCTTTTTCATTTTATTCGACAACGCTTAGTTTAAAAGTTTTTCGGAAGGTTCCATAGGGGGTGAGTCACACTGGACGCTTCTGATTTGTAGCCTTAGACCTTAACTTTATGCAAATGAGGAGCTGCCAATGTGACGATCCGTCTCCCGAAATGCAATGCTACGCTACACAACATTGCACGGCTGCTTACATAGACAATGAACGTGGAAAGGATGGATCATAGACATGTGCCTAGTCTGTTGCCGGCCATACTTGGCCTTTGTCGTGGCTCAAAATCCGACATCCATAGAAAAGTTTGGGCTCAATTTGAACCGAAGCATCTGCAGATTAATTCAGTACCCAATATGTTATGATCCTCTAACATTACAGGCACGATGCAAGATGAATAAATCTCTGTTTATGTTATCTTGGCTACCATTTTGACTGTAAAGAAGCCGGCAGTGAGATTCAAGTCTTCTTTGTTTGGTAGCGGAGAGGGAGACACACCTGGTAGAGATTCTTGTTAGTTTTTTGTCTTTTTGGAGCTGACAGCGAGGCCAAGTTCCCATCTACTTGCTGACAGAAAACATTTACTGTAATAGTCCCTGCAGAGTTTCCTTTAACTTGTGCCCTCAGCCTGCCCCCATGCACATAATAAAACTTGTGTACGTACAATAGGATAGGATACAATAGGTTTTTCACCATTTCATTGCTGCTTTAATGCTCATTTTCATAAAACTAGACAGAGCTGTCCAAAAAAAAAGACTGTCTTTGAATTCTTTGTTTAACTGTATTTTCTCTCTTACACTTTGGCACAGTGAGTGAGAGCTTATGGGTTTTTAAACGCAACCTCATCTACTTTGTAGTTTGAAGTTGCTGTTTTTTCCTGCAGACTCATCTAATTTGTATTTGACATCATAAGATAAATATGAGGCTAAAAAGCTCTGAGACAGAGAGATAAATAGAGAAAGTGAGAGAGGTTTTTGTGAGTGCAGCCTTTGTGAGAGATACTCACCCAAGATAACCCCATCTTTCAGATCCCCACAGTGCCTAACGCTCCACCTCTCCTCGGCTACCTTTTCTGCTGCATCATTTCTGTCAGTCTGTCATTTTGTCTTTTCGTGTCTCTTTGCCTCACCCCTTTCCTCCAGACCACAGCGAAAGGCTGCACTTTCTTTTATAAATCTTCTTGCTTTAAATGTCACCTGTTACACCTCTGCAGCCAGGCAAGCATATACTGTATGGACAGAAAGGACACACTATGCTTGGGTACACACATTTACACATAGAGTAGACTATAGTACGTGGGTAAATTTGACAGCAAGTTTACATTTAAGCCCTTTCTCATTCTCAAGGCGTCAAATAAGGACACTTTGTCACACCCCTCTGCGTGTGATATCATAACACCGATCAAGCTTTTTGCTTTCTACCATTTTTACTCTTAGATGCCATTAGAACGATTTGTATTCACAACTTTTCAACCTAAATACTTGACACCTGTTTAATAGTGATAAACATAAACACATTTAATTTGAATCATGTTAATACCACTTATATACTTTTGAAAAGAGGGTAATTTTGTTTAAATTGCATTTGGACTCATTTTGACAGCATTTATAGCCTACATTTCAAGTAATTGTTCTTAACAGCTTTCAGAAAATGACTGGCATAGTCCTAATAAAGCCAGACATTTAACCCTACGAGTCTAAAGCTGACCTTCAGTCAGTGCTTCAACTAAAAAATAATTAACTTATTTCTGCGTGTCATAATCATATGAGAGTTTCTATTGGTTCAAAGCTAACGTGGGTGGTAGTAATGGACACTGTTTACTATGCTTGTTTTATTAGTGCAAACGGTCCCCATCTGTAGATATGCACTTTTTAATGATACTGCACAATTTTATAATTTATAGCAAATTATTAAAAATTATTATAATTTATTAATTTATAGCAAATTATTTCACGGACCCCCTGACAGAGTGCCTCGGACCCCTGGGGCCCCCCCGACCCCACTTTGAGAATCCCTGATGTAGACAGCCTGAAAAGCTTAAATGTTGATTACATGTAACATTATTTCTGAAAAAGCAAACTGTAGGTGAAACATATATTTTTTTATAATTTTCCAGGCTTAAATTGTTTTTACATTACTTGCTTTGATCAGTTATTGAGTGGAGTAATGTAGTGCACACGTTTTCAACAATTCTGCAATTTTAACTGCGTTACTACAAAACTGTTCACTGTGCACATGCATGTTCACTCTGTGCTCTTAATCCTCCCCAAGCATGTTACTCAACTCAAGTTACTAAGCTTAAGCAACTCTGCAAGTTCATTTTCGTGCCGTACTGGAATGAACTGCATGAATAATGCATTGAATCACAGCACGTTAATTACAGTGACTAAAGCATACATTATTTTTAGTAAAGAGGCAATCTACAGTATATACTGTTAAGCTTCAGTCTTATGATTAATGGATTGGTAAATAATCTTGTACACAAAGAGTGATTACTGCCGTCCAACCGTCTCATCAGGGTGATGTACGCAGCCAAACAAGCTTGGTCAATATCATCAGCTCTCCAATTAGAAGAAGGCACTATCTTCAAGCTGACAGCTCTTTCAAAGCACCATTTCAGACACTTTTTGCAAATCCGAGCCCAGCATCAGACAGCACTGTCCTATTAAAGTGTCTTCTCAAACAGACTCAAAAGAGAACCACATTCTCAAAAAAAACATATCTTGGGGTGATTTCACTTTGTTCGCACATGGGTTCCCTGCCTGCCTGCCTATCTACTACTGAGGACTTTTCAAACTTTGTCTGCTTGTCAGAGAAATGTCGGCTGTGCGTTGTTTGTACTTTTGCCACTGTTGGCAGTTCTGACATATGAATAAAGTTGCATCACTGATCCTTGATGCAAATACAGTCACATCACATACGCATACACATGCACCAACCACCTAAAAGTTCAAAAATCCATGTTCATGTGGGTGTTATGTGTCTGTTCAAATGGCTGTCTACAATAGAGACTATCACACACAATGAATTAGTCACTATTTTTGTCCCTAACAGAGATGTTGCGAGATGCAGCCGTGACAAAGATTTGTAGAGATGAGCGTAGAGTAGAATTGGAAATGTGGAAAGAATGGTGAAGGAAAGGGGAACGGAAAGCAGAAAAGAATCTGTAAATAACTACATAATAACTATATGTTTGCTAACAACAATCAGTCAAGGTTATGGCACTCAATTACTCAAGATCACCTGAACACAAAGCTGTTATTATAAGTCTATTTCTTGACTTTACAAGTTCAGGATGACCTCAAATGCATCATTAAGAAAACCCTCAGATCTCCCAGACTAATCAGGTTGATGTTCGTACTGTTGTTGAGTTTTTAACAATAGACTGTATAAAATATCGACGTAGTCTCCGTGACGTCACCAATAGGTTTCTGAAGAGCTGTTGTAAAGCTCAAAGTGGGTGGCTCCATCTGTCGCCATCTTGGCAGTGACAATGCAGCCTAGCTCGCGGCTATTCCAAAAATGAACAAAGAGGTGGATCGTTGATGGAGCTGGGGTTGGCCTGGGATGACGCAGCAGAGCAGACAGCTTGCAGCTAACGACCTCGTACGGCACCCACCTGTCACTCAAAGAGGCCACGCCCTCAATTATGCCTAACTTTAAGCCTTAATATAATTTAAACGGGTGAGTTGTATAAAAGTTCACCCCCCATGCAGTTGTCATGAACGTGGATATTAGCTATAGAGACATAAATATTTTTTTGTACCAGGCTGTAAACATGTTTATTTCTGCTGTAAAGTTGGACATTTTCTCATTTTCTGTCTATGGAGATTGACTCACTTTTGGAGTCAGCCTCAAGTGGCCATTTGAGGAGCTGCAGTTTTTGGCACTCCGTGTTGGCTTCATTTCTCAGCACTAGAGGTCGTGGCTTGGTTTTAACAGCTTGCACCAAGGCATTGTCCAATATCCTCCAGTCACTGTGGATTTGTGACACGCTTTGTGACAAAAATCATGTGCAGACTCTCACTACACTCAATAAGACAAATTCTATCACTGCTACAGGTGATGTAATGTAAAAAACATTCCTCAGTTATTTTATTCCTAATATGTTATTTTATTTTTTTCTCCACAACCATCTGGTGACCCCTGAGAATCATGTCGCGACCCCATTAGGGGTCCCTACCCCCAGGTTGAGAACCACTGCTTTAAAGGACACACACACACGCTGCATCTCTTGATTGCACTCGGAGAAGCCTTGGGAATGAGACTTGTTACATTTGGTGTTGAAATGTGGAGGAAGTCCGTGAATTGGGGCACAATTCATGATTATGTAACAGCGTTTTGTACTTTGACTCACAGCACTGCCTCCAGTCTGAACCTTCTGCTCACAAATTACTGCAAGTCAAATGTTGTGTTTATTTCAAGTGTTTTATTTTTCACGCTGTGATGCTTTCTTGATTCAACTCGGTTTTTAAAAAAAACATATGGGCAGTTCAGCTGGCATACTTTTACCATTTTCTTCTTCTAATAGTAGGCATATCAGAAGCCTCAAAAAACTTTTTTATTTTTCAAATCCAGTCTTGAAGTAAGTGTCACTTTTTTGCAGCTGAAGACAGCTGCTACAGAATATATGGTCCCATCTCCTCTCAGACTGCACTGTCATCTAGCAGCAATATGTGCAACACTCTAACTGACTTAAAACACCAAATCCTATGTTATGTCTAGTTATTCCTCTGTTCTTTTTTAAATCCTGACCTTTAGAAGCACTTTTTTATAATGTGAACGTGTGAACATAAACAGAAATGTAATGAGACGGTGGTGGTGGTGGTGATAATAAAAGATTTAAGTGGTGCAATGTTTGTCTCTATTTTATTCTGCCTTATTATGTCTTTTACTGATACATCTGATTCAGGCTTGTATGGTTGTCTGACAAATACATGTCAATAAGATAACCTGGATGTTGCAGCAGCCAGAGAATTACAGTATAAGGACAACTTGAAGGCTCAAACAACAATTTATCAACTGAAGGCCGCAGTAGCCTACAGCATTGCATTCTGTTTACTTTGCCTTGAAACTGACGGGACCACATGTGGGGATTGTGTGCCACACACAATAACAAAGCTGCCAGAGCCCTTCTCTCTATATCCTTTATTTCCCCAGGTGTTCGCTCTAAGAGTCATTAGTAATAAGAATAATTTTGAGGCAAAATGATATGGGAAAAAAGCTGCCTGCATTGAGACAGACATTGATTAATGGAGCAGAAAGCACAAACAACAGCAATGAAGGTGACCTATTTGGAGAAAAAATATTATTAAAAAAAAACAGAAACAGAAAGAAAAATACTCTAAAATGAGATGTCCCTCATTTCAGAAATGCCATGCATGTTTTGACAAAATAAAGTCTTTGTTCACATATTGAGTGATCAATGGCGACACGGTGGTATTTTAATATTGGCTGATTACATTAACGATAGCTCCAAAATGTGATATTAATTCTTGCAGTAAAATTCTTCGCAATTATGACATAATTACAGACAGAATTTCAAACTCTGATTGTTTCATGGCCTTTTTAAAAGTGTGCAGATTGAGATGCACAAGGAATAAAATCATCTTTTTGCAGACACATATGCATTGCTTAGTACTTATAAAGATCTACACTAATTCAGCTTAATGCCAAAATCCTTAAACAGAATGTCATTTTTGTGACAGCAAAATGGATTCAAGTCATACTCCACTCAAACGTCTTGTCTGTTTTGTCAGTATTAAACCCCTCCTGCTCGAAAAGTGTCGAAAGCTTGTATTGAAAGTATTAAAATGTAGAAAGAAACTTCTCAAACTACTCCTGCAGCTTAATCTGCACGTCAATCTGTTTTTTAACAAACCAAAAAATACACTATCCTAGCCTCGTTCTAGATCTCTGAATTGCCGCCGACATTTCAGATTTATTTAGTGACTCAAATATGTCTGGTTTTGTGCTTATTGATGGCTGTTTCCCACCGGCAGGAGAAACAGTCGACCAGTCTAAGTTTTGTAGGTGGGATTAAGAATGTTAATGTCATCTTCCTGCACTACTTGTAGCTATATTGATGGTTCACACAGAACCATCTGAAAAGCTGTCATTAGAAAAACTGTTTGGAAAAGGTTCAGGCACTTTCAAAATGTACTTGGCAGGTGATTGGACGAACTGTCACTCAAACCCTTGCCGAAGCCAGTCAGGAGAAGAGCAAAAACAACTTTTCTATCAAGAGAAGCCTTCAGTGTCGTTCATTGCTCTTCTGTCAATGATGAAATATTCTCCAGTTCTGATATGACTGACTATTGCAGTATCTATGGTAACCTCTCCAGGAGCCGCCAATGTTGTTTTGAATGAACAGCCACCTCTCCGTGTCACATCACACACACCTTAAACACGCCCGTGGCTCTCAGTAGCTCCTCACAGGACGCTGGTTGGTTCAAACCATTGTAGTTCAGACACAAACACATTACTTGAAGAGAGTGAATAAGATTGAACAAGATGTACAAGTTGTTCTAAGTAGACTCACAGAAATAACAACTCTTAAACCTTGAAACGTTGTGAACAATGCAAAATCTGCTTCAAGCTACTACTACCACACTTTTCTAAATAGTGTGTCTAAGTGTAGAAGTCTTCACAAAACCCAGCTTTCCCAAACTACACACATCCCTCATGATAATGGCATGGCAGAATGCATTACCAGGGAATACCCTAATACCACAACCCATTATGCTGTTACATAACCCCCAGTGTGCACACCTAAAGTCATTATCATCACGTAAATGATTCCGCTTGTTAAATGCTTATCTAATTAGGATTACAAATTTAAAAAGTGTTGTGTAGCTAGCTCAGCTGTCGTGTTGTGTGTGTGTGTACAGTATCATTAGGAGCAGTTAGTGTGAGCACATTTCCCACATCAGTGTACAGTAAGTGCAGTTCCGTGTCTGTCATAGCAACATGTAGAATAATTACCCAGAACGCTGTTCAGGCACATGCATAAAGACATGCACTATATATGTGGCTCAGTGTGTTTGTGTGTATGCACTGGCCTTTGTGCGAGCATTTCTATGTGTATCCGCATATGTGGGATCACTGATGTGCAATTCAGATGACTAATTTGCCAGCTGGCTTCTCACGTCCCTGAGCCAATTCACCAATGATGATTGACATTTAACACCAGTGTGACTGCATGATTGGTCACTTCACAGCTTGGTGATTGGCCATTGCCCACATTTTAGATGATGATTGGCATTTTTGCACCAACACACACACAGACAGTGACTGGTTATAACATTATAATGGGGAAGATATGTATTCAAATGTATCAGGAGAGTAACATCAGATCCAAACTAAACTCTATAGTTTAAAGGTCTGATAAATGTCAGCATCTTTGTCAAATTATTAATACATTTGCTACATGATAGTAGACATTCAAGGTTACTCGTTACCCTTTTTCTTGCTATTTAGTTTGACTGGATGTATTTTTTTTTTTTACACCCGGTGTCATTTTCAAATCTCACTCCCTGCTGATGGCATCATTGCCCAACTTTATTGCCTCTTAAGGTTACCCATTCATCATTTCTGCTCAAAACAAAGGCAGGAAACTCATTCAATCAGCATCTTTTAGGCAGACGTTACGGCTGTATAGTCTCAATTTTTTTGTTTGTCGTCGTAGCTCACTGCAGATCGATTTTCACTTTTCGTTCAGCAATATTGTTTGTCATTTAGGACATGAGGCTCGTGGGATGGATATTACCAAAATGTTATGCACATGCTGTGGCACGGATCAACATGTGGCTAGAGTAATTTCTTCTGGGCTCCATTGTGTGTCCAGCCTTTAGTTTATGAAAGCAAAATAGAGCAAAATATGAAACATATAAGACGATTAAACGTAGGTATTCTTGATTTAGATAAAATCAACATCGACAAATTACCCTAACATGTAAGAAGGCCATTGATCTACAGGATTTACTGTAAATAGTATCTGATTTCTTTTCATACATCACCCACCATAAATAGCCAGCTGTGCATGTGGATCAATATCATATGGATTGAAGCCAGAGGTTAGCAGCAAAGGTGACAAATGTTTAGTGACAAGTATTGCATTAATAATATATTACATGCTGCTGTGAGGCAAATTAAGCTACTGCCATGAATGTGTGTGTGTGTGTGTGTGTGTGTGTGTGTGTGTGTGTTGGAGTTCAGCATACCCTGCAATTTTTTGCATATGCTATACAGTGCCATGAATGCATAAAAAGCTGAATTGAATTAAAAGGCAAAGTAAGCAGCCCACTCGCCATTTTTAATTGAGACGGTTGGAATGCAACAGAGTAGATAGCCCTGAAGAGGAAGTTGTGGTGGGATCCAATCTTAAGCCAATTAGGGGACACAGGCAGCACATTTAACCACTTATACTGTGATGTGACACCTGAGAGCAGAATATTTTGTCAGCAGAGCCTTCAAACCTTAACCTAGGCAGTGTTAATGTCAAGCTCTGAGTGTTGAGTAGTAGCACTGTGTCATGTCAACTCCTCATAGCCCCTCCTGTCTTGGCTGTCACCTCCTGCTGTCGTAATACGGCTTACTAATGGTGCTTGGTGAAAGTTTCCCCTCTGCTCCATCATGGATTATTCCATGTAAGCCCCACCTCTCTGCTCTCTGCTACTACCCACTCAAACCTTTCCCCACTTTTCTTACTTAGGCTGCATTCCTGTCACAGTATTTATCGGTTTCCAACTTGTAAATGCTGTTCATGTCAACCCTCCAAGCTTCAAGTCTTTCAGTCTTTTTCTACAGTTTACTTCTAATTTGCAATGCGACGGCACATTAGGAAAGACTTAGCAAAACATCTTGAGATAAACGTAATGCCGCCTAATTTCGTTTGTTGTCAATATAATGAGGAAATGTTGTTAATTGATGTATCTGGCGAGTCACTAAATTTTCATAAACATATCTGTTCACTGACAACAATTTATTTGTTTTCCCAACAATATACACTCTTGCAATATACACTATATCCGCTTATAGCATGGTTGTATAAAGACAACTGGATACAGCATTGAAGGCGGGGCCCTGTCCATTCCTATGAGAGTTCCTCAGTGGCACAATGAAGCACAAAAAAGCTCAACTTCCGAGCATAAAATTACCCGGATCATCTGGTGATCTTCCGAATCCATTGGGCCCACAGAGCAGGCATAGTAGTGAACGCATGAACGGAGGACAGGAAATAACTCTATTTTTGGCTATTAGTGCATTTTACAACTTTTATCAACTTTGTAAAATGCACTAATAATGATTGCACATTATTTAAATAAGGGTTATTCAAGTGTTCTTGCTGGGAAGTTGATTTACCTAAAACAAAAAAAATATACACTGATTTACAGACGTCTCTTTCCCAATGTCTATGGCGAAAAGTCTTTTTGGCCCCAATGACATCACGTGACGGACACCGAAGTTGTAATTCCACCGTTTTGTCACTATGTAAAATTTGCTTCAAAGCCTGGCATACTCTTCCGCATGGGGGCTTGAGTTATAGCAACTAAAGCATTATTAATGTATATTTTATGGTTATGTTTAGTAGCTTCCTGGAGTCTTGTGGTCACTGTGAGGTTATCAGGCAACCAACACTTCTTCAGGAAGTTACAGTGGACACTGAGTTGCATTTTACTACAGGGAATAACTAAACTTAAGAAAACAAACTTTAGAGACGGTGGTAGGGGGATTTTGGAGTGTTGGACAAAGCCAAGGTAGCTGTGTTCAGTGTTTGTGTTAAGCTAAGCTAAGCGGCTGCTGGCTCTAGCTACATAGTGTACAGACAGACATGAAATGGGTATCGCTTGACAAGGATTCAAGTTCATTTCCCAAAATGTCAAACTATTCCTTTAAGGCTAGGGAAAGGCTGGGCATTTGGCTTATTATTGAAAATGTTAAATAGGACATCAAGCACAAGACAGTTTGTGTTGACTTCATTAACATTTAACTGAAACCTTGATCTTGCCTAAATCTATATCAGGTCTTTAAAAATGAATTAAACCCACTTAGCTGTAGCTGCTGCTTCCAGCTCAAGATGCTGATGCCAACATCTGGCCAACACCCTCCATACCATGCCGGTATCATGAGGAAAGAGAAAAAAAAATGAATACATTCCATCCATTCATCGCTAGTTTCATTCCTCAATCCGTCCCTCTACAGTAGTTTGTTATTAAAGTGGTTGGTCAAGGCATATTAGACACCTGTTGAGGAATACAGCACATCTGAAGGGCGTTTCAATTTGATTTTCTTCCCTTAACTCGCAGAGAATCTAAATCTGGCAATATTCATCCACCCCTTTTCCATCTCTTCACTTGCTCTCTGTCCCTCTCCCATCTGTGCACGAAGATCTAAATCTGTTTACATCCACCCACTCGTTCCCAGCCCTCCCTCCTTCTCCCTCCATCCCTCCTTCACTCATCCAATCTGTCCCGGGCTACAAATTTGTTTACATTCCTCTGTCTGTTCTGCTTCACTCAAATGGAAACCCTACCTAATGTCTTTCCTTTTCTTGAATTTTATACCTTTCATATCTGATCCTAAAACAAAGAGAAAGACCCAGCTGTGGTCATACCTGGTTTATGTCTACGGGACACACTCACACCCTCCCTCACCCACACACAAACACAAATGAGTACTCAACATAGCGTGCGGCGCACACGCAGCATGTAGACAGAACAACATCAGACTGCTCGTGGACAAGTGGCTGAATCTTCCTGACAGGCCCGTCTCAGCGGGGGGATAAAAGAGAGGGTGGGAGCATGGGATGGGAGGGGAGGAACGAGAGAGACGGAGAGGGGATGGAGTGAAAGATGGCGGAAAGGAGAGAGGCGGCGAGAGTGACAAGGAGAGGCAGAGGGGAAAGGGAGGAAGAGTCACAGCGACACATGAGGGAAAGAGAGTTGCGGTTGGCAGACAGCAGCTGGAGGGAATGATCAACTCAGCTGACACATCAGTTCATATCACCGCAGAGCGCTGGGACAGATGGAGGGAGGGTGGGACGGAGAGTGAAAGAAAAGGACATGTGGTTAAGGAACAGATAGACGTGGAGTAAGTGTGAGAGGAACATAAGGAGACAGCAACGTGGAGAGAGGAGGAGGAGGAAGACGGGGAAAGACTTATGGGTGATGGGGGAAAGGATGGAGAGTAGAGAGTAGGTGGCAGGCGGAGGAAGGAGGGGAGTTTGGTGTGAGAGGTGTGGGTTGGTAGGAGGATACAGGAGAGGTGGAAAGGAGACAGGAAGATTAAAGAAGGGTGGATGGGGAACGAGTTGAAGAGAAGAGGTGAGTCAGGATGAAGAGAAGATAAAGAGAAATAGAGACAGAAAGACAGGCCACGGTGGTTATATATACAGTATATGAGACAGCATGTGGCATGAGTTGTAAAATCAATATCATAGATTTCTGACATTTAAAAGCACCTCTCATCGCCTCTCATCTCATCACCTCTGCCTTACATTCCCGCCTCCTTATTCATCATTCCTTTCTCCTTTTTTTCCCAATGCTGGTACTCAAGTCAAGTCAATTTTATGAATATAGTTAGGGAGGCACTGATACCGGTACCGGATCGGATATCGGACCAATACTGACTCAAATAGCTGGATCGGATACAGATCGGTGCTGGTGTGCGATTTATTATTTTAATAATAAATAACAATTCACTAAATTTATATCTATGTATTTATTTGTTACATTTTGTTTTGAAAAGTTAGGAAAGCAATGTTTAAGTCAAGCCTGATGTTGCCTTACACATAAAAAAGTGATAACAGTCACTTCCACACAGTGAGGCATCGGATCGGTATTCAGTATCAGCCGGTACCCAAAGCCCAGGTATCGCTATCGGTATCGGGACTGAAACAGTCGAATCGGTGCATCCCTAAACATAACCCAATATCCCAAATCACAAATTTGCCTCAAGAGGCACGATTCCTGCCCTTTTCACCCTCACTTGAAACATTACATTATAAAATGGTTAAAGCTTAAGAAGTATTGCAAAGAACAATGAAAAGATTATTTGTATTTAATTTTCATAGTTTTATAGAAGACAAAGGTTTCTTAAGACAATGAGACAGAAGAGAAAGAAGAAAAATAAATAAATAAAAATTAGTCAAGAGGAAAAAAAAAGTTTTTTTTAGTGGAATAATTTCTAGCATTCATTTTATGTCAAAAAGGGAAACACTGAAAAACAAGATTTTTTAATTTAGATTTGAATTGGCTAAAGTTGGGGTTCGTTAATTAAAGCTGCAGTAGGCAGTATGTTTATGGCACCGTCGGGTATAAATTCCATAATAACCTTTCAGCATATTGTAATTCAAGTGTTCTGAGAGATAACTAGACTTCTGCTCCTCCTCATGGCTCTGTTTACAGGCTTTAGAAAATCTAGCCCGTGACGGGAGACTTTGACCAATCACAGGTCATTTCATTGAGAGAGTGTTCCTATTGGCTGTGCTCCGGTCATGTGACCAGAACTTCAACAGATTTTACAATGGCGGCCGCGTCACAAACTTTCTCATTTTACAGCTAAACGGTGCACTACAAGATGATTCTGAAAACATTTAAGGTGAGAAATAGGCATTAACGTAACAGAATATTGATTCATATTTGATCAGCGCTGCCTAGGCACATTATTTTTTTTCAGGTTACCTGTTTCATGTACTATTCTTTGTCTTATTTTTGCAGTAATTCAAGACTCAAAGGGTTTTATTTTTCACATGCTCATACAGTGTGTGCAGGGAAATACCCTATACTCTGAGGCTAAGCTAAAACGACTAGTGTGCTATAAAGGATAATATAATAAGAGTAAAAATAAGTATATATAAGTAAATATATATATATATAAAAAAATAATATATGCATTAAAATGCTCAAATAATGTCCAAATGTGTAGGTGGGCTTGTTGAGTATATAAAAATGTAAAATAAAACTAAAATGTCAAACTATTCAATCAATATTGTCTCAGAGAGCAAAGTTTACCATCCAGTTAGCCTGAGGGGAATACTAAAAATGTATGTAATAAATTTCAGCTGCTTGTGTTTCTGCCCCTTCTGACTTCTCCTCTCTCTCGATTTCAGAAATTGACTAGAGTGAGAACAGTTTTATCATAATCAATAGAAAAGCAGACCCACATTCTAATAGACTGAATTTATCCTTTAATAACTGCAGTTTTCACTAAGTTGTAGCAAACTCATCGCAAAGCAACTGAAAATACAAATTTTTTTTAAAGCTGGTGACAAAACAGCAGGTAGACGTTTTAAGTTCATCACTATAGCACATCCTCCAGAATAGATTACAGGGTTCTTTATAAATTAATCAAATGACACAGAGCAACAGTCAGCGCCCCGAAAATTAGCCAAAAGCCAATATTTTATTGTCACAACACACTCTCTGTCCTTTTTTCACCATACGGATATATACAATATGTGGCACCTAAAATTGCCCTGAGAGATTGTAACACATTTGGTTAATGCGTTGTTGTGGTTAATGTGTTGCTTGTTATCTTATTTTGACCGGCACACGTGCTTCCGTATAATTAAGACCGCTTTTATTTTGTATATTTTGTAGTTTATGTTTTAATTTTATTTGGACGTAGTGTATTTGGGCAGACTAATGGACATTTGAAATGTATTTCTCTCCATCAGCTAAATTGTATGTCATCATAAAGTTCGATTTATGGAAACAGAAATAACCACCAACAGTTAAATTCCCATTTGTGCGTGGTAAAGTTTATCAGCCTTTTTTTATCTGTAGTTTGGGATTCATCCTATAATTATCATTACTGCCAATGTGTACTTTATTTTGTATTATGCACTTATTTTTATTCCTATTGTTTGTTGTGTGTAGAGGTGCGTTAGTGTACAGTAGTGTGGCAGCGGCACTCTCCCGGGCACTGAAACGGGGAGATGGACACAGACAGAAGAACATGTCAGCTTGCCGCGCCTCGAAGCTTTGAATAGCTTTGAATATTTCTCATTGAAGCTTCGAAGCCCAAAAAATGGTATTAGGAACAGCCCTATTCAAAACTGCACTCAAAACTCACTGTGAGTATCTTTTAAAGCGCTATATAAATAAAATGTATTATCATTATCATTATGATGAAGAGCCAAATCAAACTACAGTTCAAGCCACAGTCCATGCCATCGCCGAGGCGCTCCAGCAGCTCTGAGTCAGAGGACGAGCATTCACACACCACAACTCTAATTGGATGTAATTGTTGGCAAACTAATGCATAGTGAGAGCTACATTACAAGAGAGAGGAAATATATACAAATATTGGCTTCTGGTTAAAGTTGTGTTTCTGTTCATTCTAGTCCACCCCTCAGTTTATTCCATTCATCCTATCACTGCCTGAGCTTCTGGCTCCATTCATAATCTGGCCCTCTTCCTCATTCTCGTCTGCTGCTCATCTCTCAGACACTCATCACCTTCCCAGCTCCTGCACCTTCCATCAGATGAATCAAGCCTCCCCACTGGGACGGTGTTCACAGTCTGCTTCAGCTGCGGAGTCTGAGACTGCGCCAGAACTTCTACGATCATTTTCACATCTCGTTCATGGGTGGCCTCAGATAGTGAGCTTCAGTTAAAAGCTTTCTCAAGGGACAAGTTAAGTTCACACATTAGCCCCCTTCACTCAGCTTAGAGGAAGTCGTTTTATTAGCTTTTCATTAAAAATACATTAGAATTTAGCACTCTCTCACACTTGAATGTTAAACAGACAGAAAATATGATTATAAAAATTCAGTGCAATAAAGGCAAATGACACAGACATAGCAGTAGTAGGGCATGTGTCACTTTATATGGGCACCAAGATGGGATAGCTAGAATCACAGGACACTTTTTAAGCCACTCTAACTTTGGAAATTTGGTAACACCTCATTTTACAGGTCCGCAAATTTCATGGTAATTAGGTGATAATCAGCAAGTAACCTGGATTTACTGCCAAATTAATTATTATTGGGAAATAATGGAATATAATTATTAAATAATGTTTATAATAAGGTAATTTTTGAAAAAAAAATGAGGTAAATATTGGGGTAATTTGGCAGTAATTCCAAAGATATTTAAAATACCATGAAATTTGTGGACCTGTAAAATTAAGTGTTATCGAAATTTTTCATTAAACAAAAATGACTTGTCATAGGCCAATAGCCCCCCTCTGGCTCAGTCAAGTTAATCACCTTTTGCATCTTAGATTAAAGTACAAGATGTTTGCTAAATTTTCCTCTTGTTTGGTGTTGTTGCCGTCAGTGTCATGTGTAATGTCTTTCCTAACGAGGGCTGACGTGTCATGACCACACGACCTAAGGAAGCATCTGGTCAATATGATGAGGCAGGCTGAGGGCGTGCGAGTGTAATTGCATTTTGTATGAGGTCCCTCCGTGTGTCAATGAGCGAGCAAGGACATTATGTGTGTGTGTGTGTGTCTGTGTGTGTCCATCCTCTTTAGTTCTGCTTTGTTCCAGTTGAATTGTTACATAACTTTGTGCTGCTATGGTGCTTTGAGCAAAGACATGCACACACACAGTTTCACACACTGATGCATTGTCTCTCTCTCTCTCTCCTCTCTGACCTCCTTTCTCTTCTGTGTCCTCTCTCTCACACTCACCAACACACACAGCAACACACACAGATGGTACTTGACAAGTTGATGCAGCATCTGTGCTTGTATACGTCCATGTATTTACTAATGTTTAGTCAACAGAAAAAGTGGTTACCTGGAGGTAAATTTTGAATGTGCCTTCTAAAAGAGTTCAGACTATTGTTTAACATGGTTGAGATTCCACCTTTAGGTGCCTGATCACCTTTCTGGGTATACAATATTATTGTGTATTTGGACCCAGTTGGGTGGGTGCGTTGATCTGTTTGGTCACTGTTGAGGCCTGAGCCTGTTATCTAATAATAAATGCTGTTAAAAAGTAAATAACTTACAAATTACAAATATGGAATGGAAGGAAATAGAAGCAAAATGTATTTTAAAAAAGTTAAAATTACATGTTGCACGGAACATTTTAATTCAGTATGGTGTGAAGTTAAATTTCAGGTTTTCAGCTGATGAACTGAGGAACACACTAGTAAAAAGTAAAAGAAGTAAAAGGCTCTCTTCTCTTGTGTTGTGGTACGACTTAAGGCCTTTACACTAGGGCTGTCAATCGTTTGAATTATTTAATCGCTATTAATCGCTAATTGGATAAATATGAGTGGATAAATATGCTGCTTTATGCAAATGTATGTATACATTTATTACCAGAAATAAGTTAACAACACAAAACAATGACAAATATTATCCAGAAACCCTCACAGGTACTGCATTTAGCATAACAAATATGCCCAAATCATAACATGGCAAACTGAAGCCGAACAGGCAACAACAGCTGTCAGTGTGTCAGTGTGCTGACTTGACTATGACTTGCCCCAAACTGCATATGATTATCATAAAGTGGGCATGTCTGTAAAGAGGAGACTCGTGGGTACCCATAGAACCCATTTTCATTCACATATCTTGAGGTCAGAGGTCAAGGGAACCCCTTTAAAAATGGCCATGACAGTTTTTCCTCACCAAAATTTTGCATTAGCACTTTTATTGTGAAAGGTAAGAAGGAAGGAATGGATCTAGTCTGCGCTGCCTTTGTCAAAGTTGAAATGAGCAATAAAGTTTGCCGTCCTGTCCTGCCTCTATGTGGCTGTTTCGTAAATATTGGCGCAACTCAACCGGTTCCGCACAACGTGATTGGTTGATGCATTTATTCGTGGC
Organism: Sebastiscus tertius; assembly: GCA_916701665.1. NCBI lineage: Eukaryota > Metazoa > Chordata > Actinopteri > Perciformes > Sebastidae > Sebastiscus > Sebastiscus tertius. Next base: position 22,433 of record CAKAOH010040015.1, read on the forward strand.
GCGAAAGCTCTGAAAATCAACCTTGTTCCGAAATAAAGTAAATCCCTTTCTTGCCTCGTAATATTTTCCTTCTGTGTGAAAGTATTCATGACAAAATTAACCGTTCGGAAATATATATTGACGTGCGATTAATCGCATGAAAAAATGCCACCGGTGTGTAACGGCCTTTGAATGAACAAATGCATGTATTTGAAGACCATTTCTGTACGCTGCATACGTATGGCCTAACTGGTGAATGTGTTTCTCAATCTGCTTGTGTTTTATTTATTTATGGCATTTTCTTTCCTACATGAGGAAATTCTCAGATCCAATGAAAAAAGAAATCCATCAGCAACTTTCAGTGAGTTCAGTTTAATTTAACGTCCAAGCCTGAAATGATCTTTTCTGAGTAAGCACAGCATAAGCAGGCATGTTGAAAGGGTGAACCATTAACGTTATGAAATTATTGCATCAGACTGAGTTAGTTTGAGTCACGAGGACCAAAAAACTAAATTAAGGGAAACGTCAACCCAAATGTAGAAACACTATCCCATTTCTGCAAGATTGTAGTACGCAGTGGACAAGAAACAAGAGACATTATGATATGAGACAGATGGGATTCAAACTAGTCATATGTTCCATGGCCTCGTGAGCCAACAGGATTTGCCCAGGTATTGAAAATTAAGGAGTTTTTTTTTTATCATAAAACAAGGGAATAATGTCCCCTGTTTTACACATGGATGGTTCCTATAACCACCAGCCCACCCTGAGGATAATAGCACCGCTCTAAACCAACGCACTGTGACGACCTGTAACTTTCCATTAAAATCACCATATTTCAAAGGCGTATTGAATTTAATCTATTATTAATTGGTGAGAAAATTAAATTACATTACTTTATTGGTCAAGGTCTGGTCTGAGCAGAATAATAAGTTGTCATTAAACATTGATGTTGAAGATGTATGTTCACTGTAAAGAATATCCATTGTGAAATGACAATCTGAAGAGTCATCACTGAAATAATATTTTACAGTTGCTTATTAAGAGAAAGGAATACAATTACCACTGTGTAAAGCTTTCTATGAAGATCAATACCCCGACTGAACCTACATTTTGGCACTGTTCAGGAGGTGGTACTAAATCCAAGTTCCAGATATATTAGGGAGGATAAAATGCAACAGCTCGTTTGCAACACTGCAAAAACACAGTGATTAATAATGCACGACATGTGTTTAGATAAGCACCGCACAGCGTTTCAATATACAGGCGATATTCTGACTCAGAATGTCAGACGTGTGCGTTTTTTTTCTGCATTTGTAAACTGTAGGTTTCTGTGCGCAGTGCTGGGGAGTGAGTAAAATCATGTAACATTTCCAGTAGTGAGTTATTTTTTCCACAAAACAGCAGAGCTGCATGACCAAATACTGCATTGGTATGTTGAAGCAGCTGCTTGTGCGTCCTTGGGGGCAGCCGTTCTGTCTCGAGGGACGCAACCGGCTCTGGAGAGCCGGTCTACGGGGAGGGAGCTGGTCTGTGCCGCTCTTGTGTGTTCTCTTTTTGCTCCATTCTGTCGACTTCCTGCTGCAGGTGGGGCTCTTCTACTAATACATATCTATAACTGACTTCTAAAAGACATCAAATATCGGGATATTATGTTTTGTGATACTGTATCATTTCTCAAAAACCCTATAGATTTCTAATTAATAGTTTACATGCAACGAGTCATTAACTCAGTCAATACTTTATTTCTGTTGCAAAGAGATGCACCCTGTCAGTGTATGAGCCCTCTCAGAGTAGTGCTAGTATCTTTTTAAAAATCGCAATACATCGCCTTGCTTAAAGTATCGCAATATATCAAAATATATTGTATCGTAACCCCCGTATCGTTGTACGTATCGTATCTCTAGATTCTTGCCAATACACAGCCCTATGAGGCTCAGAGGTAGAGCGGGTCGTCCACCAATCGAAAGGTCGGTGGTTTGATCCCCGGCTCCTCCACCGCATGTCCAAGTGTTCTTGGGCGAGAACCCTAAATTGCTCCCGAAGGCTGTGCAATCGGTGTGTGAATGAGTATTTAGATTAGATCCTGATGGGCAGATTGGCACCTTGCATGGCAGCCTCTGCCATCAGTGTATGAATATGTGTGTGAATGGATGAATGCTGACATGTAGTGTAAAGCGCTTTGGAGTGGTCGGAAGACTAGAAAGGTGCTATATATATATATATATATATATATCATTCTCTTTTAGCTCTGTTTTTGGTCCCCACCAACTCCTGAGTGAAATATCTGTCTCTTGAGCTGCTAAATGCTCCACTATGTTCTGCTGTCTGCTGTTTGGTGCTGAGCAGGTACAGTACATTTGTACTTTTTTGCCAAAAACAGCTGACTGCTGAAAATAACACTATGAGAGCGCTGAGAGTGAACCAAAACAGTAAAGCTGCAGGCCTGACAACTAAACAATGAGCGGAAAAACTCACTATGAAGCTCCGTAAAGCTGAGGAGAGCAGAGGGAGGAGTAAAGAAGGTTGTGATGCTGGGATCTGTTGCTAACAGGAGCCTCATACAGCGATAATCTACTGTACAACTGTTGACATGTTGTAGTCACCATTGTTAGGTACTCGGTATTCTATGTTGAGTTATGTTGACCCGTGGGGCTCACAACACACAGGTGACGGTATAGCAAGTCACCAACCACCAAATAAAGGGGACCTAATGTTGTTTACTCCAAATTAGAGGCATCTGAGTGGCTGCAGGAGAGGGAATGTGATATGCTGCATGCCTGCAGGATGGACACACAGCTGAAGGACAGAGACACACAAAATAACTAACATAATCCTTACTTATTACAGTTCAGTCAACACAGCCTCAAGATATGTAAATACACTATTAGATTCTGCCAATTATTAACTCCACAGCTATTGTGAGTAGATTTGTTTCTCTGTATCTAATGCTGGTAGCTGTTGAACACAAAGTAACATCATGCTGCAATTTTAATCCAGCTTCGCAGGCATCACAGCCAACAGCGTGTCAGCCCTGACCTTTCTGTCTTCGGTGCAAAAGTGCCCTTTTCAAATGTAAATCAAAGCTTTTTTTTCCCCCCTCTCATGATGCCTGTTTTTATCTTTTGGCTAAAGAGAGACTGACCTAAATGGTTCCACTTTAACCGAAAAGGCAGAGCACCCTTGAGACAGATTTGTACTGTTAAAGCCCTTTCCCTGAGCACCTCATTAATACTGGACCTCTCTGCCCCCAGCACCATGTCTATCACAGGACCTCTCAGCTCCAGGTGGGTTAGGGCTCCTCACCCTTGTCCCTGAACATTTCTGTTTTTCACTGCAGCTTGCCACCTAATTATTTGTTAAATTTAATGATAAATAAATGATAAGCTTTAGGTATATAGCTTGCAATGTGAAGCACCTTTTGTTTATGCTTATTTCTGCTGTATACCAACCCAGTCTTATGCGAAGCATATACATAGCTCAACGTTACAAGAACATTTTGTGCGTCATGAAAACACATTTTAGCCTTTTCGCGTGTCATTTGTACGCCTCTTTTCACATGTCATTTTTACACCACGCAACAAAACTACAATAACGGCCGCAGTAAGGTTTAGGTAACAAAACTACTTAGCTAGGTTTAGGAAAAACATCATGGTTGGGCTTAAAAGAAGTCGTTAAACTAAGTAAAATACGTACAGAAACAACATAACAGAACTACAGAAAACACATCACAAACGTCACTAACGTAGCTTCAAAACAACACTATTGGACACGAACACCGGTTTCCTAGTTAAAAGTCCTGTTTGTTGGACCCATCCACCTCCCCTCCCGCCTGCCTTAAGCAGTCTTTATCACTTTTTAGCATAGCATATTTACGCAGATGCGTTTACATTGCAGTCAAAATGACACCCCAAAAGCATGAACGGCGTTTTTATTGCACGCAAAATGACTTACTGTGTCAGTCATACGGCATTTCCATTTTTGCAACCAGGCTATGTATACACATGGCGGGGATTATGAACAAATTGTCTCCAAACAATCCATCAAACTTTTCAATTTAATGTAGTCTTTGTAAAGTTAGATGAAAATGTATCAATATATTAACAAGGGAAAAGAAATGTCTGCATTTAGTTATGCAATTTGTAGCAGCACAAAGTAGGAATGGGAGCTATTCATTTCATGCAAACAAGCCATTAGAGTATTAATGTGCACATTTCACTGATTAACATTATTGAGCAAATTGCTGAAAAGAGTTTCCTATATTCTGACAATTAAAGCTGCTCTTTCCCTGTTTCCCAAATATTATCATGTAACTTGACTGCACCCATATGTGCAACCATACAGTCCTCACAATGTGGATTAGTTGAGATGTAAATCATCCCACAGCATCAATGTGCAGGAATGGTTCAGATATTTTTGTCTATTTGTGCAAAATAAACTGCATCTTTTTACTGATATTACCACTGTGCAATGTTTGCCTTATAATGAGATCTCCTGTATCTAGTCTAGACTGTTTTGTAATTATAAGCAAGATAGAGTATACGGGTTGGTAAATGAGAAGCAGTAAACAAAGGTCTGAACTATCAGTCCGGTGTTAAATCAATATGTAGCACTTACAGTGCTAAGTCAATTGTCTTCCATTGTTCAAGTTATAGGAAACACTTGTAAACGTAATTCAAGATGGAGCAATGCAACTGAAGCTAGAGGCTCTTGTATAATGTCAAACGGGTCTGTGCAGTAATACAGACTGAAAAAACAGTTTGTCCATATTCAAGCTCATTTGCTCAGTTTTCTGTTTACATGTGTTTTTAATTAAAAAACTATATTACAGTAAATTTTTAATATGCATTCTCATTTTTTATGCTTACTGTCTTTTAGTTCATGTCACTCTGGCTTTTACATTTTAAAAAGTCATCTCTACGTAAATGTATTACAACTCAACGCTTAAGGTGCACCTGCTAGAACTGGAGCCAAGGACAGGCGGCCTTGACGTCTTGGTTAAGAGGCACCTGGTCTTTTGCTCATTCAACGTCTGGCCTTGTTGTTGTTGGTAATTCCCTTCGTTGATGTGCTAAACTCCAACACCCTACATCACTAATGATGTGATATCCTATTTGGTCACCAGTAAGCCCCAAACTTCACAAATGACCGTTGAAGACTTTCAGGCCAGGAAGGGCATGTTGAGTCACTTACTTACAACGGGGCGGCTGTAGCTCAGTGGGTCGAGCGGGTCGTCCGCCGCCTCCTTTGTTGATGGTTCAGTCCCTGGTTCCTCCTCTCTGCATTTCAAGTGTCCTTGAGCAAAACACTGAACCCCAAGTTGCTCCCCGGGGACTTCACAGCAGCCCACCGCTCCTAAGGATGGGTTAAATGCAGAGGTCAAATTTCCTGTATGTACCTATATGTATTTCCATCCATCCATTATCTGTAACCGCTATCCCATTCAGGGTCGTGAGTGGGCTGGAGTTCCCAGCTGGCATTGGGCGAAGACAGGGTCGACGAATATATAAAGTTTAAGTTTAAAAAAAACTTTAACTTTTAAAGATTTTTTTATGTGAAAAACAAAAAATACAAACAAAACAATCTGCATATCTTCACATCCATACTCATTGCTATTGATCATTGTTTGGACATATTAACAAATCACAAAAGACCACTGTTGAGCTGCTTTACTGACAGTGAATTACAATAGCCTGACTCATTATGTTTGAGCCTATATACTGGAATGAACATTAATAATCAGTGCTGTAGCAGCTCTAACAAAGAAATTAAAGTGAATTGGTGCTTTTTAGCATTCTTCTCCTTGAATCAAATATTTGTGCAATGAGGCTCCAAATGATTCTCTCCCTTCAATATCAATGTTGAGCTGCACATCTATAGTTAATTGCATTATTATTCTCCCGTCATAATGTGCTGTCAGCCAGACAAAGAATTAAAATTTTAATATAAATGTAATTTCCACTGACAATGGGAATGTAATTTAATTAGAGCCTGAATGATGTTGTTGGTAATGAAAGTTAGCATCACATCACAGAGTCTTAGTCATCCCCACTGACTGATTGGCTCGCTAATTATCTAACTGGCCAACTCATTTATTAACTGGCTGTAAATAATTTACTGACGACTGCAAAGTTCAGTCATTTACTGTACATCAGAAATGACCTGTTTGTTGACGGACTCGTTGTGAATGTTTGATTCAATAAGTGAAAGTGTATGATTCATAAACTGACTTCCTGGCTTACATACAAAGTTACTATCTTTCTAAATCAGTGATTTATTGCACAAAGAGGAGTCTCCTATTTCGTCGTTTTGCTTCTCTCCTGCGTCCTTGCGTTGCTGTGACCCATCCTCATTTATATTATCTTGTACAATCACCTCGCTGTTGCTAGGAGACATCTAGGAGACATTTTTCTGCTGGGTTGTTGTGGTCCTCAAGGTCTCCAGTGGGCAGACAGGTCTCTCCTGCATGTGTGTGTGTGTGTGTGTGATTATTGTACAGTGTGTGTGCAGTGGCGGTCGTGATGGTGTGATGCCAGACAAAGGCAGAATTCACATGAGCTGATCGTTACTCCTTGAGAACATCTTGACATGTTTCTTTTTCATTTTCTGGACCTTTCTTCTTTCAACGGCCCATCCCTATCTCTATACTGCACCTCTTTCCATCCTTTCTACAGAGTATTTTTCTCCTGCTCTCTTTTAGAGAGGGCTCGATACCACTTTTAATGTCCGATACCACTGTTGCAACCCTGAGTATCTGCCGATACCGATACCAGTCCGATACCGTCTTTTTCCCCTCTCTTAAACAACTAAGTTTAATACATTTAATAACTTTAGTTACTTTGCAGATTCAGGTTATTAATACAAAATATAATGAACTAATAAATGATGATGTATCAATATTGATTAAACTACACAGCAGTATATTAAGTCATTAAAGTGAGCTCCACATTTACCAGCTGCAAAATTAAAGTGATGAACACTTTAATTCATCAATGATTAGAATACAATAATATAATATACATTATTCTGCATAATGAGTACTTTTACTTTTGGTACTTTAAGTATATATTGATGCTAATACTTATGTACTTTTACTTGAGTAGCTGAATATTTTGAATGCAGGACTTTTACTTGTAGTATTTTACACTGTATTATTACTACTTTTACTTAAGTAGAGATCTGAGTTTTTCTTCCACCTCTGTATGTTAATATTAGTTTATTGAAATATTAAAAGGGTTTCGTTTCACTCACATGCACAGATACAGTTAATGCAGTGTAGTGTGTGTGCAAGTTTTCACCTCTAGTAAAATGAGGCATTTACCGTTTTAGTTTGTTTTAGAGCAATGCCATAATGTAATGTTATGCAACGTGATGTTTGTAAAATAAAATAAAACGGAAGCTGCAATCATGAAGAAGACATTTCTCCTCTCCTCCTCCCGCTGTAAGTCACTCAGCGCTGATTGTCAGACCCTCGCACATACAGTTGGTTTAGAGAGACCTGCATTTACGTTGTCAGTCGGTTCTGTAACGAACATATCGCACATTCATACATTACGTTTTCTGTCAGGGCTACACTCAAAACATTCGGGGCTTTAGCCTTAGCAAAATGACCTGGCAACGTCAACTTCAGAAGTCTTCTATGCCGACATAGAAGAGCGTATGTGACGGAAATGGATCGGATTATACTTTTTTTTATTCCTCTGATATCCAATCCAGTGATTTTGGCCATTATCAGACCGACCCCTACTCCCTTTGCTCTTCTCTCTCCCTTGTTACTTACTCTAGCTTGTCAGTTTACCCACACATTTGTCTCGGCCTCAACCGCACCACACCCATCCTACCACCTCCAACTCCTTATCTTCCTTTCATCACATATTTTAGATTACAAAGTACTAAAGAGATTTCCTGGTTCCGAGTTGTGTTACACACATTTTCCAAAATGTTGTGATGACATAAGTTCACTTAAAATCCTGTCCACCTCTTAACTGTTTAACTGCTTGCCATGTTGTACCCGGGGGGGCATTTAAATTTTTAAAGCACTACGAATTTCACGGACGTTTGAGAAACTGAATGTGTGCAAGCGCTCACAGCCGAGAAGAATTAAGAAGTCTTTACTGTAGAAATGAATGGGGAAACGCTCCCTGAAAGCTTGATAGGGCAGAGGCTTTGTGCTCTATTATATGTGTTACTCTGCAATTCTGCTCCCTTTTGTGATCTCTACGCTTGATTTACTCTCTTTATTCCCCTCTCTCTCTGTCATTTTCCCTCTCATTCAGTTTCTTCAGTATCCTCCCCATCGACAATGAAAATGCACACATAAAACACATATTACGGAAACACCAGGCATCAGTGGAGACATGCACGGCGTGCTGTTAAACTAACCATCATATCATTAAAATCTAATTCCACAGCTCCCCTTGTTTGTGACAGATGTAACAAAGACAACATAATAGCATTGCTACAAAGCCATCAAAGAGGAAAGCATTACATTTCCCAACCAATGACAGCTGAATACTCCCCCACTGCGAGAACAGCTTCACCTTGCTACAATGCAGTGCCCTAAAGCATTTCATTTCTTCTTCTACTATTCCATCCCGTTTTACACTTCTTCCTATCGTACAGGCACCGAGTGAACTCTGGCGAAGGAGTGCGAAAAACTGTCCAGCTATACTACGAGCGACGTCACTCTCTATTACATAGAGAGAATGATATTGATTAACTGTCAGCGTAGATTTGGACCAATGAAAATAGGTTGGAGGTACGTTTTTTCAAACAAAGGAACACGTCGCTTTGCCTGTTCGATCACGCAGGGAGCAGGTTAGTACATCTTCATTGGGAAAAACTGAAACAATCTGATGTTCGCTCGTTCGCATCACGTCCAGTTAGGAAGAGGTTTTACCTTCAATTCTCTTCCATCATTCTGTCTCCATTACTTTACGCACAGTCTGACTATTCAGATGTAGACTGTAGGTATAAGCCGCCATGTCTCATGCGGCATTCTCCTCCCCTTCCGCTAACTGCGCTATCTATTTTGCAAGGGCACCAATGCTGCTTCCTGTGCTTGGCACCGCCCAAAACGATTGTGATTGGTTTAAAGAAATACCAAACAACAAAAGGCAACAAAACCACTTAGTTAGGTTTAGGAAAATACGTCATGGTTGGCCTTAAAATAAAAATAAGTACATAAACTTTGCGCAATACATACGGAAACAACATAACATAAGTACAGAAAACAAGTCACAAACGTCACTAACGTCACCAACGTAACTAACGTAACTTACAAAACAAAACACCGGACTCAAACACTGGTCTCCTGGTTAAAAGTCCTGTGTTTGTTGGACCCATCTGCCTCCCCTACCGCCCGCCATAAGCGGTCTTTCTCCCTTTGTATTCTATGTCACTAGCTCTGAGTGTAGCATATTCACACGGATGCATTTACATTACAGTCAGTACAGACTACATGGTGTACAAATGACAAGACCGGCGTTCTTATTACATGTTTTTGCCTTACCATTATCGTGTCATTCACTCGCTATTTCGTGTGACTAGGCTGGCTGTGGAGATCTGACTATGCGACACTACTCTACGCACCACCACTTGTCTCTTTTCTCTATCCCTCCCTCTCAATTCAACTTTTCACCCCACTGTTCCCTCCCTCTCCTCCTCTGGTGTACTCTTGTCATTATACTGAGAGTACTTGTTAATTAAGATAATTGCAGGCTGTAATGTATTTAGTTGATAAATACAGGCGGCTCATTATGTGTGCTTGTGATGGAGATGTTTCATGAGTGGTGTCAGCAAATATTAATGACAAGGTTCAGGGTTTTCAAAAGTAGTCTGACATCATACCACTGTTGTACATAATCTGTTATCATGATCCATTCTACGATTTGGCGATGTCATCTTTGCAACTGGATGTTGTGGGTTGGATGTCATAAGTGTAGAGGTAGGTAGAGTAGCCAGAAACTGCTTAACAAAAGTACTTAAGTAGAGGTAAAAGTAGTCATACAAATAACTTGAGTATTTATATATTATTTCCTGAAAAAATACTTGAATAGTAGTAGGATTGGAATTATTTCAACTACAGATGGTCTTCCTCAGGTAAAGTTACGTGAACGACGTGAAGTGAATATACACAGCTGTATTAAGTCATCAACTCCTGATTAGATAACCTGCTACATATACACCAGACCATATTTTCAGTCTGTATCTCTCATGTGTGATGACAAAATATAACTACATTAAAAATATATGCAATATGCAAGCAAGCAGAAAAGCAGCAGAAATGCACTAACCACTGCCTCCACAGCTGCATGATGCCAGACTCTTCGCGTACCGAAACGCCCCATAGCCGTGATATAATCACAACATGCCACGGCCTGTCGTAAGCTATTGCTTAATATGCCTTGATAGACGTGTCATGAAATACATATTAAGGATTCTATTCTTTACTAAACAGAAAAAGATGACAAAAAACACTTTACCAAGATGGTATTTTTTCCCCTCCGTCTGTGTCTGCCTTTCTTTGTACATGAAATATAATCAAATAATGTGTCCCAAGGTAGCAGGCTAAATTTTCCATTTAGATCTCAGATCAAAAAAGTTAAAGAAGCCCTTATTCTTTATGTTGTCAGTACCGCTGATTAAAAAGCATTTGTCTGTTGAAGTTTCACAGAAAACGCCTGGGGTTGAGGGGAGGGGATGTTAAGGGAGACGGAAAGGATTCAAATCAAGAGAATAAGCTCTGCAGTTGTATGAATTAATCTGCTGCCCGACCCAATGTACCTGTAGCTACATCATTTCTATCCCCTGCCAATACAACCCGGCTGATGCGAGCTAAATGAAAAAGTGATATTCCAACAAGCTGCATTATTTGAGTGTTACAGCAGGCGAATCAGTGGGAGCATTCAACCTTCAACATTAGCTGCCCTGCGGGGATTTCCTGCCACCAAATTGCAACTCAGACAGGCATCTTTTTGTGACTGACTATTGGTGTAGTAGTTAAGGATTCACAAGCTGTTAGAAAACCGTAAATGGGCCTCGATGTAAATGGAAAAAAATAGCGCTATAATCAAAACCTGAAATATAAAGCAACACAAAAAAAAGGAATAGTATATTTGGGTTCTTTTGAAAAGCAGACTACGATAATCAATAATCTCACAAATATCATCAGGACTTCAGACAGGTTTTCCTCTGCCAGATATGTGTCTGTCTGATTCTGTTTCTCTTTCCGCCTCAGTATTTCCTCATTCATTCCTCCACTCTCTCGTTTTGTTTGTCTTAGTCTCTTCTTCTCCTCTCTCTTTTTCTTTCTCTTTCTCTTTCTGTCTGTCCCTCCTGTGGAGACATATCCTCTCTGCTTGATTGCTCTCTTCTGATTTCTTCTCCTTGGGTGGTGTTTGTCAGGGATGGAGGGGGTTGCATGTTTGAGAGTGGGAGTCAAAACAAGCAAAACTCTGTCTTTCAATGATTTTGACACCTCGCAAGTCTGCTGATTGTGTTTGTGCCTGCCTGAGAATGTTTACATGCTGTTTCTATAAGTTTTTTCAGTCTGAAGTTTGCTACTTGTTGGTGCACTTAATCATCAAGAGTGGTTTTCTGAGCACACACCAAGCTGCACCACAGACCTGTCCAATATTTGGAATGGTGTAAGGAACTCATACAGGCCAAACTACCTTAAACTTATTATATTAAACTTACTATATTAGAATTATTATTCTGATATTGGACTTTAAAAATCTATGTGACTTATTATGACAATCATTAAAGCAGCAGTGGGTAGAATTGGAGCAAATATGATTATAAAAAAGTTATTTTTATGAAACACTATATCCTGACAGTAGTGCATAAGAAAGGTGATCTGAAAAAAAAAATCATGTGCCTCTGTGTTCTCCGGTGCTCCTCATGGGATTTGCAAGATTTCCCAGACCGGAGGAAAACAACCAATCAGAGCCGAGCTGGAGCCTTGCCGTCTCTGAGCAGCTGTCAATCACTCACAAACTCCGACCAAACGGTCAAACTAGGCAGCGCTGATCAGATATGAACCAATATTCTGTTACTGTAATGCCTATTTCTCATCTAAAATGTTTTCAGAAACATCTTGTAGTGTACTGTTTAGCTGTAAAATGAGAAAAATTGTGACCTGGCAGTCATGTTGGGATCAGTTTAGGAAATACCAAGCACCACCCACCAGCCGGAGCAAACTTTCTCATTTCACAGCTAAACAGTACACTACAAGATGTTTCTGCTGACTTGACTATGACTTGCCCCAAACTGCATGTGATTATCATAAAGTGGGCATGTCTGTAAAGGGGAGACTCGTGGGTACCCATAGAACCCATCTTCATTCACATATCTAGAGGTCAGATGTCAAGGGACCAATTTGAAAAAAAGCCATATTACCTCCTTCACAAAAAGCTAGTATAACATGGTTGGTACCAATGGATTCCTTAGGTTTTCTAGTTACATATGATACCAGTAGCTTCACTGTAGCTTTAAAACTTATCCCACTAACACCTAAATATCACAAGGTGCGTTAATGGGTTAAAGAAATTAGTGGCGTTAAAAAAAAATTGTGCTAACGCCTTATTATCTTGTTAACTTTGAGAGCCCTAGTTTTCAACCAACGAATTGAGCTAATGTGAGCTAAATTAGCCAGCTAACTACAACTAGCTGAAAATCTGACAGTTATCAGGCCTATTATTTCAGACGTCTAAATCGACAAGTTGACAGCTAAAAATGAGACAGTACTTTGTCTGCTTCTGTCTGAAATCAAGGGCTTACTGATTAAGAAACTTTAATTTTGTGCGCTAAATCTGCCACCGTTACCATAAGCGCCATAATTGAGTGGAAAGCTTGACAGGCGTGGCAACAGTATCAAAGAGGAATAGTGCTTGGTGAATGATCAATTAAGTCTTTGGTCGGATCTGCCACTAGCCAATGTGACCAACATTCCTCCATCTGCCATAGCAAACAAAGATAAACCCGCTCCCGCTATGGTCATGACTAGCCACGGGGGGACATTATTATGCTGGCAAACCTGATGCAGTCACTGTTTATTCCAACATTAACTATTTTCTCAAAAGATCAGTTGAACTTGCCAGTTCAGAATTGAAATCATGTTTTAAGTCGTTTTTGGGGCTTATACCGTTCTTAATCTTGGCTCCACTTCTTGCTCATTTTAGCAGCGACGGTTTGCCTATTCTGAACCTAAACTTCTTATGTGACAGGTTTATTAAAGGCTTCTACTTTGAGCCCAAAGAAGAGACGTGGTGGTTGCCATGGTAGCAGGTTGAACTAACTATTTATCATCATCAAACAATTATTGAGTTGGATGGTTGAGCAACCCGTTTTGTGCAAGCATGTGCACACAACAGAAGTGTGTACCGACATGTTCATTTAATATGCCTTATCTACTGTATGTGTACATTCATCATTGGTATGTACTATACATTGATAGTCTGTTGCCATAACTCAAGACTGTCATGTTCGGTATGTAACATTGTAATTGTTAAACACTTCTGACAGTCAAAATAAATAGCATTTCTATTTCACACAGGCTTCGCCCTTGAACACATTCTGTAGGTTGGATGATTGGATTTTTGAATTGGGTTTGATGTTTTTATTTCAGTGATTTCAAGCATAATCCTTTGGAACTTGAGGGAAGTCGATGGGCCTAATTCTCTTTCATGTCAGGAACATGAAAATGATGAAATGCTGCAATGGGTCAATGGGTCAATTGATAAAAAAAATCTGCTGGGAATCTGTTTTTTAGTAGAATCTTCATGAGAAAGATTTTAAAAAATGTGAATCCTGCTGGGTCACCATTCAAATCTTGCTTACCTATTTTCCTTTATCAACCCTCTATTTCCTCCCACTCTCTCCCTCATAACAGAAGTTATAAAAGTAATCTACAAAAAAAGAGAAATGACACATGTACGGCGACGAGAGAGTGTACGGGAAAGGTGGTGGCAGGAAGGAGAGAGAGATGGAGGGACTTGTGGTCTCATTATAAAGTAATCACCAAGAAGAAAGGTCAGGTGGCTGTTACAACAGCTATAAAATACTGAAGAGAGCGAGAAAGACAGGAAGGGAGAGAGAGACAGTGAGTGAGAGAGAAAGAGACATATCAGCTATAAAACACTGACGGGAAAGGAGCCGGAGAGAGACGGACGGTGAGGCAGACGGAGAGAGGTGTAGGTGAGATCAACTTTCTAATATAGCCATAAAATACAGCCAGAAGGTTACTGTCAGGAAGGAGGGATTCTGTGGCAGAGAGGAAGAAAAGGGAATGGCCTTGGTGCAGGGGCATTATATCATGGCTCCATTGTGGCTTTCAGGTAAAGCACCCATTTCTGGCATTTAATGCTGATAAAGTCTCTTATTGGATGAACGGATTGAAATTCCAACACACCGAAGGGGAAGATTAATTTTTTAGGGACCCGTCAGGATAATTGACATTAATGTCAGGCATGGGTAAAGTAACAAAAACACAACAAACTGTGACGGATCCATGTGAAATCCATTACATTCATTAAACTCAGGGCAACCAGTGGGCAATTCTGGGTCTGAAAAGTGAAGCCATTGTGAAAGTGCCTTAAACTTGCATTCTTTCTAACAGCCAGCAGGGGGCGACTCCTCTGGTTGCAAAAAGAAGTCTGATTGTACAGAAGTCGAGAGAATGACTCTACTTCTCACTTGATTTATTACCTCAGTAAACATTGTAAACATGAGTTTATGGTCTCAATCGCTAGTTTCAAGTCTTCTTCAATACAGCATGATGTTCATTTAGTAAATTGTAGTTCCATTTAGGGCATGGCTACCTTGCTATTGACCCTTTCACAGTGTGTTTTTAGTTCATGAAAGTTCATTACAACCTTCTTGGTTGCCTAAAAAGTCTTATTCTGCGTTTGGTTGTACTTAGCTCCACCCTTTTCTGTCACTTCTGGTTGCAAATAGCCAAGATGGCGACGGCCAAAAACTAAGATGGCAATGGACAAAATGACGAACGAGGCTTCAAAAACAGCAGTCCGCACACCGTCCACTTCTAATATACAGTCTATGAGTGCAACCCATGTAACCCCCTAAAATATGTTTTATTACGCTTACAGATTAGAGTGCTCCTCAACAGCATTGTGCTCAGTGGTGCCCCTTTTGGCTGGACACCGTATTGCAACACTCTCCCGCATCAGTATGCACCAGTCTGCAGCCTCTCATTTGAGGGATGTGCCGTGCATCTCCAAAGCACCGTGCAATTATGCATGCTCCAGTGTGGGTGCCTTAATTACATCTTCCAGCATGGCAAGGGGCTCCAGCAAAATAAGTACACAGCCCTTTGTCTTTTCTGCACACCTGACCGGTAAACTATTTCAAACTGATTCCAGCACAAATAATTAGAGAACAGGAGGTGTCCTCAGTGTGTGTCCTGAGCTCCATGTTTTTACTCTGGAGCTGCAACATACTTAGCTTGCTCATTTTTGCACGCCTTTAACAATGCTCAAGGATCACACCGGTGTTTATTTATCCTGTTTACTACATTTATTTTTAAAATGCTGTTTGGGAACCTCACCCTGAACCAAGCCCGGTCTCACCAAATGGCGAATGAATGACACTTCAATGCACGACAATGCTGTTGTTGCTTTTGGTGTGTCATTTGACGCCATGTAGTTTGTACTGACAGCAATGTAAACACATTTGCATGAATATGTTACGCTCAGAGCTAGTGACGTAGAATAAAAAATGAGAAAGACTGCTTACACTGGATGGGTCAAACAAACACAGGACTTTCAACCAGGAGAACAGTGTTCGAGACCGGTGTTCACGTCCTAAAGTGTTGTTGAGTTATTTTGAGGTTAGGTTAGTGACGTGGGGTGTTTTCCGTACTTATATGTTGTTTTCGTACATATTTTGATTAGTTTACGTACCTATTTTAAGTCCAACCATGATATTTTTCCTAAATCTAATTAAGTGGTTTAGTTGCCTAAACATAACCGCGACCGCTTCACAGTAAATGCATGAAATATGCAAAAAGCCTATGCGTTCTCATGACACTCAGAATATCCTCAACATGTCATGCTATTTATACTAGGGCTGTCGATCAATTAAAATATTTAAACGCTATTAATCGCATGATTGTCCATAGTTAATTGCGATTAATCGGAGATTTTTCACACATTTTTTATCTGTTAAAAATGTACCTTAAAGGGAGATTTGTCAAGTATTTAATATTCTTATCAACATGTATGCATTTATTTATTATTGGAAATCAATTAACAGCACAAAACAATAACAAATATTGTCCAGAAACCCTCACAGGTACTGCATTTAGCATAAAAAATATGCTCAAATCATAACATGGCAAACTCAAACCCAACAAGCAGCAACAGCTATCAGTGTGTCAGTGTGCTGACTTGACTATGACTTGCTCCAAACTGCATGTGATTATCATAAAGTGGGCACATCTGTAAAGGGGAGACTCGTGGGAACCCTTAGAACCCATTTTCATTCATATATCTTGAGTTCAGAGGTCAAGGGACCCCTTTGGCAATGGCCATGCCAGTTTTTCCTGAACTTTTCCTGACAAGCTAATATGACATGGCTGGTACCATTCCTTAGGTTTTCTAGTTTCATATTATGCCAGTATCTTCACTCTAAAATGCTTAAAAACTGAGCACGCTATAACCCCGAAAATCGCAAGTTGCGTTATTATCACGTTAACTTTGACAGCCCTAATTTATATGCCTCCCCATGAAATCAGGTTGCTGAACCTGAACCTGACTTCAAATACTTTTTAATTAAAGAACCCATCAAATTGATATTATCTTTTTAATGATGTTCATGTTTCCTCGCTGTTTTCCAGTTTTTATTTTTTTTGACAAAGTAACGTGATTGTACTGTTAAGCAGCCGGATCAATCTGCAGTATGAGATACTCCACACTAGCCACACAGACACAGAGCAGTGTAGGAATCTGAACAAGATGGAGAGTATATAGAGCTTGGCATCAGGATATAATCACACTCAATCTTGGTAAACTCACCTCAAGCCAGGGGCGTGTGTGACGAAGGAAATTTATGGGGGAAAAATACTCAGTTAACATACAGTTTCACTAAACTGACTTGAAAGTTATCCATTGAGCATGAATAATGTTTAGGTTTATGCTGTCAGATGATGTGCATGCTCCTAATGTTAAACAGTATTGGAGGAATGCGAAATTAAAATTGTACTGAAAGCAGAAACCACTACAAAAAAATGCACCACTGGCTTGACAGTCACAGAACAAGAGCTAATTGACGAGAATTAGAATCATATAAGAACCGACAAAGGCGATGATGTTGCAGCTTAATCAACAAAGCCAGGTCTGCTGCCTGGCAGTCGATTGTCGACATCAGTGCAGAAGTAAAGCCTGCAATCATTTCATCGTATAGAATTCACAGCTAGTGATTGGAATTGTGCTGTGATATAGGCCACAAGATATATGCGAGACTGCATTGGACAAATGCATAAAACAACCCTGACATATTGACTGTTCTTCCAGGGTAAGTGGGTGGAAGGTCTTTGACACCAGGGAGACAGCAGGTTTGCATCCTATAAACAGTCAACACTGGTTTCCTTTATGACCATGAACTTTCCTTAATTGCAACCATGTCATTTTCTCGCCTTGAAGGGCAACAACAAACAACATATTTTTTTCATGTAAATATGCCAAGTTGTTGCTTTATTTTGCTGTCTATTCTGACAGAAAAAAAAATGGAAGAGGAAGAGAAAAAAAATTCAAGAACAAACCGAAAGAATTAATTTGGTGCAAAATGTTGCTGTTTTAAATGCTGTTGTGACGAGGCCTTCACACTGTCATGGCTTCCTGGGACATAATGCTGTAATGTTGTGGTGTATTATGTAAATGTTCCAGGGACTTATTGCGTTAATTGTACTGATGTAGGCTATTGTGACTGATTTAATTACAGTTTCAGAACCATTACGCAAATTAACCAGGAGCATTACCTACAAAATGAGGTAGAATTTGCTACTCCATGAAAACATTATCAAACTTAATGGCACATTGGAGGAGGGAGCAGTCAAACGCAGCGAGACAAACAGAGGCAGGTGTAAGTTTCAAAGGTTTAGTCTTAACACGTGGGCATAGACACTGCGTGCACAAGGGAGGAACTCAACAAAACCTTAATTTCCAAAGCAACAGACTGAACAGAAACAGAACAACCTATCTGCCAGCACTTTTTTTACAAAGTAGAAATACAGGATGTCCAGACTGTGTTTAATTGGGAGACAGCAAGAGAGTCCAGAAAGAAGGAAGCTATACCTTATTAGCTGTGTTATACTTTTATTTAGCCCTCTGTCGGAGTATCAACTACTCCGCAAAAGAGGAATGGTTTGCAGACAGTTATATGACTAGAGTCAATGTTACAAATACATCCTTTGAATAAACTGTTTGGACATTTTGTCCCGTTAGCGACCGAGCTAACTAGCTTGCTACCTCACAGATCTAGACGCGCAAATGAACTGCGCTGTGCCACTTTCTGGTGGCTTTCTTCGAGCATTAATCTACCTTAGTATGTTCTTGTCATATTTCCAGTCCAAAACCACCTTAATGGCCAATCAAAACCAGCCAAAAACCAGTCCAAACCAGTCCAAAACCATCCCTATGGCCAATTAAACTGGTCCAAAACCAGCCCATTGGCCATCAAAACTATCCCAATGGTCAATTAAACTGGTCCACAACCAGCCCAATGGCCAATCAAAACCAGCCCCAATCCAGAACTCAAAATATGCCCCTGCCAAACCATACATACAGCTATTACAGTCAAACACCATTGCTATCATTGCCAAATGTATTGTCATATCTACAAAGTAACACCATATGTTAACTGTGCGAGCATTAAAAGCAGTTCAAAAGCAGTTTAAGTTAGTTTAGTTTTTCTCTGACCTTTTCCCTCTCCCTTACTGCCTGTACAACATGAATGTAGGCTATTGTTTTTACTTCATATGCATTTACTGTCGTCTTGAATTCAGTTCAACACTTCAAAAGTAACCCAATTTCGCGGGAATAATGTGGACCTGGCAACACTGATGTTTGCTTGCATTGGTGAGCCACAAATGTACAGTAAGTGATATTTTATTTGCTAGGATGGAGAAGGCATGACCCGCCCTAATATGCCTCTAATTGGCTTATGCTGATATTTTTACCCTAACCCTAACCAATCTCACTCCTCATGCCTAAACCAAACCAACCCAACCAGAGCCATCCAACGAAGGCAACGAGTACTAGCCAATCAAAGGTCCTAGGGGGGAAAAATGGCGTACAGTTGGCTGCTCCACACAGCCACCTGCTATAAAAAGGCCACCTTTTGAGGCTGGATGGGTATTTGAATTTGGATGGAATATTACCTCAAAGATGGTGAACACCAACACAAGTGGAAACACTTCACACCAAGAAGTCCATGCAGACTGCACAGGAGGGGGTAACTAAACCAGAGAGGATGCCTAAGGACAACAGAAATAAAACAAAACACACTGTTGCCTGACTGTATCATTTAAATTTCATGGCTATAAGGCATAAAAGCTATTCAGCTTTTTTAATTGCCCACTGATGAACAGAAAATGCACAATGTGCCTCTCCTTCAACATGTGCCCACACACTTAAATACCCTCTCTGTGGGTGCCCTCATTGGAAAGGTTTTATGTGGGTATTTCTATGTTATAAAGCACAGGGAAATTCAACCACACACAATTGTATTTAAGCTACAGTTATTATTTTCTATCATTTTTGCCTGTAGCGCTTTAAAATCATCTCTGCATCCCCCTTTCTGCAGTGTTTGAACAGAAACAACCCCAAACTGGGACTCTCAAGACCTGCAGGAGTCTGATCTCCTGTTCATCCTCACATTTTCCCTGTGGCTATTTATTGTATCAGTGTGTGAGATAGAAATCACCAATTGTGTGCACACTAATGAATGTATCTGTGAAAAAAAATAAAAGACAAGAGCAGAATACAGACTGGTGGTCAGAACAAATATACTTAGAAAAAACATAGCATAGCTAAATTTCAGACAATACAGAAAACATAATAGAAAAACAAAAAAGACAATTATGTCCTCTGCTAAAAGACCTTTACCAGGGCAGACGAGGTGTAGCAAATAACATTACGTATAGCTGTTTCATTTAGCTGTGGCAGTCATCCAGCATGCACAGTAGGCCTTTTTCACAAAACATATTTGTATGTGTCATTGTAGGAAAAGCAATGGTGTAAATAAAAAGTAATGATGGCTGAATTCCATTTAGCTGCTTCACTTTCAGGATCCCGGTATTGTGCATGCTGGCTCACTGTCACACGGTCATGGCTTACTGGAACATCTGAATAAAACTGAGTCTAGGTGTGGGGGAAAAATTGATTCAGCATAGTATTGTGATGTTTTGTGTGGCAATATTGTATCGATACGACGGGCTCGGCCGCTATTCTGTCTGTCAGAAGTCGTAGCAGGCTCATTCTTGAGGCTGTAGTGAAGACTATGGAATCATATAGAAACTAGAAAACATAAGGAATCGATTAATTTTTGGCGAGGAAAAACTAGCTTGGCCATTTTCAAAGAGTTTCCTTGGCCTCTGACCTCAAGATATGTGAATGAAAAAACCTCTGAGATGAACAGAGTGAGTTATCACTTGGTAGTTTGTCAACTTCCGTTTTTAGGTAAAACAGAAGTTGACAAACTACAGAATTTGCAGTTGAAAAAAAATAAGAAATCAAAATATACAGTATCTCATAGCAATAATAAGATCGCACCGTGACTTAAGTATCGTGATAATATTGTATAGTGGGGCCTCTGGTGATTCCCACTCATAACGGAGTCCTTATTAATATCACACACACCCTCTATTCATTTTTATTAAATTATGTTAGATTTCATTCATTTGGCAACGGCTTGTCCAAACCGATTCACAATAACTACTCTTAACCTCCATGGGAACAAGAGCCAAATGCCATCGAATGCCTCACAATTTCTTCATCAACTCTCAACAACCCTTACCATTTTTTTCTCTCTCTTCTTTGGCTGTCTTTGTTTTTCTCTTTTGTCTCTACCTCTCTCTTTCTCTGTCCTTTTGATCTGTCCATCTCCTCCTGTCTCTCTCTCCCTGCTTCTTTTCCTGTCTGTACCTCCCTCTCTCTCTCTGTCTCCAGCCCTCTCTCTCTCAGGGTAATGAGATATAAATGTTTCAGGACTGTGATCGCCTTCGGCACTAGACCTGTCTGTCTCTTACACACAAAAACACACACGGACATACACACACACACACTCAGAATACAGAGAACGACACATGCCAAATAGGAAAACGCGGGCGCTGATGTACATGCAGTGTATTTCAGCAGTAGTGTTCCTCCTAAATCTAGTGGAACTAATTAGCAATTAAAGGACAGTGGGCTGTGGAAAAAATAGCAGAGGAGTGTGTGTGTGTGTGTATGTGTGGGCTATTGTGGAAAAATACAGTTGTGTGTATACATGTGTGTAGGTGGTTGCAGGGCGAGTTGGAGGTTACATAGGGGTTGCTTCACCAAATATAAACTCGGTGTTTCTAAGCTAAGGTCAGCAGTCTCAGCTGGTTTCTACTGCAACGCACACACTCACTCTCTCACATACAAACATGGGAATAACCTTAAATTTAGAGAAGGAGGTATATGACTGCATAAACCTAAAGTTGTTTTGTTTCCTTTCACAACGTGGTGGTGCAGTTTGGATCATCTGCAGCATCAGAATGGTAGTGATAAGCACTGAAAATGCCCATTCAATTGGCTGATAACATTCAAAATGGGTGGAGGATAAAACATTATTAGATTAGCTTTGTCATATTGCTATCAAACATACAGAATTCCTTGCAATCTGATTGATGAATTGTGACAGGAAACCAATAAATGGCTGAGTTCTTCTTGAGATATACAGGACAAGGATTTCTGATGACAGATTTTTTTGCCATTCTTTTATTTCCCTATCTTTATCGACCAGACAGTCCTGACATCAGCATTACAGACGAACCACAAACAAAGGAGAATGATGGCCTCTACACTCCGGGGGCGTGACGAATAAACAACACAAAAATGCAAAATACTCGCCTGCGAATATAATATGTCTAGGGCTTTTTATAGTGAAAGGTAAGAAGGGAAGGATAGATCTGGTCTGCACTACCCTTGTCAAGGTTGAAAGGAGTATTAAAGTGTGCCGTCTCGGTTTGGACTACGGAGCCTCCTTGTTGTTGTTTCATACATATAGGCGCAACTCAACCCTGGTTGATGCTTTTATTCAAATTGGAAAAGCTCAGAAAAACAACCTTGTTCTGGATAAAAATTATCTCACTTTCTCACTGCGTAATATTTGCCTTCTGTGTAAAAATATTCATGACAAAAATAACAGTTTGAAAAAATATATTGACATGCAAATTAATCCCTTTAAAAAAAAAAAAAAAAAAAAACGCCGCCAATGTGTAACAACCTTAAAACTGACCCTTAGATTGACCCTTGAGGGACAGCTCCCTTTCCCGTTCCCCAAAGGGCGGGACTCGGAGAAAAATATTATTTTCCAGCAGCATGGACAGCGCAATGGATTTAATAATACACAGCACAGAGAGAGTCGCTTCCGAAACGCAATGCGTTGTGTCTGGTGGAATCACATGCATTGTCTTGAGTGACCGCGATCAGCTCCGACGGCCACCGGCTGTCAGTGTTCAGTACTGCCGCACACGGCACCCTTTAGCGCCGGTATGAAACGCACCGGGAGTATTAACTATAATGTAAACCCATCTGCGGCAATAGTAAACGCTCTGAGAAAGTGTGTCAGGAGTGTGATGATGTAGTTTAAAGAGCAAAAGAGACACACCGGGCGGGCTGGAGGGGAGGTGGATGGGTCCAACAATCACAAGGCTTTCATCCAGAAGAACCCTGCTCGTGTCCCCGTGTGTCACGTTACAATCAGCTCTTCGTTTGTGTCCTGTTTTCACAACGTTCAGTGTCATTTTCGCTGTACGAACGTGGTAGTTTTAAGCCCAACCATGTATTTTTTCCTAAACCTAACGACAGTGGTGTGACAGAGCGGCAGTATGTGATAAGAATATGTCGTGGAGGCTACTAATTTGAACAAACCTCAGTCAGATAAAGGATCAATGACAACTCTCTGATACTAGAGGATGGAGAGGGGGCTTAACTAACACGTTAACGTGAACATTAAAATCACCACAAATGCTCCAAAAAAGCTGCCAATTACTTTAGGGGGCAAAAAAATGACAGAAAACATGACCACCAACATTTAAACGTGAGTATTTCAAAGAAAGTCAACAACTGTTTGACGACATACTGTATGAAATGTGTTCTGCAGGGACCTTCACACCTCGAAACAAGCACATATTCTTCAATCT
>CAKAOH010040015.1:52809-159835 GCA_916701665.1 Sebastiscus tertius
CAGCCCATTCCCGTTCCCCAAAGGGCGGGACTTGGAGAAAAATATTCTTTTTCAGTAGCATGGACAGCACAATGGATTTAATAATACACAGCACGGAAAGAGTCGCTTCCGAAACGCAATGCGTTGTGTCTGGTGGAATCACATGCATTGTCTTGAGTGGCCGCGATCAGCTCCGATGCCCACCGGCTGTTAGTGTTCAGTACTGCCGCACACGGCACCCTTTAGCGCCGGTATGAAACGCACCGGGCGTATTAACTATAATGTAAACCCATCTGCGGCAATAGTAAACGCTCTGAGAAAGTGTGTCAGGAGTGTGATGATATAGTTTAAAGAGCAAAAGAGACACACCGGGCGGGCTGGAGGGGAGGTGGATGGGTCCAACAATCACAAGGCTTTCATCCAGAAGAACCCTGCTCGTGTCCCCGTGTGTCACGTTACAATCAGCTCTTCGTTTGTGTCCTGTGTTCAGAACATTCAGTGTCATTTTCGCTGTACGAACGTGGTAGTTTTAAGCCCAACCATGTATTTTTTCCTAAACCTAACGACAGTGGTGTGACAGAGCGGCAGTATGTGATAAGAATATGTCGTGGAGGCTACTAATTTGAACAAACCTCAGTCAGATAAAGGATCAATGACAACTCTCTGATACTAGAGGATGGAGAGGGGGCTTAACTAACACGTTAACGTAAACATTAAAATCACCACAAACGCTCCAAAAAAGCTGCCAATTACTTTAGGGGGCAAAAAAAATGACAGGAAACATGACCAACCAGGACCAACATTTAAACGTGAGTATTTCAAAGAAAGTCAACAACTGTTTGACAACATACTGTATGAAATGTGTTCTGCAGGGACCTTCACACCTCGAAACAAGCACATATTCTTCAATCTTCACAAGAGCATTAAAAAAAAAAAAATTCAAAAGTCACGTAATATGAGTGACATGAGTGACAAGTCTCAGTTTTAATGAATGCACTTGTTCATTAACAGCGAAAACAAGATCCTACCTGATTGAAGCTGTGAAAAACCATCACAAGAACAAATGCACCGCGGCGTATCAATAATTCATAGAATTAATACGTTGTTTTAATTTGTAGATCAGTGGAATTATCAGCGAGTGCAAATTATATTTTTCATGGGAATTAATGATTTAACTCAAGTTATTAAAATATGCTAATATGTCAAGGGATATTTTTAACAGATTCTATCTCTGGCTACATCGCTGTGTTTGTTCAGAACAGAACATGCCTTCAGTTCTGCTGCCAGGGTTGAAATCCTACTGGGTGCAACTTGTTTAACAATGTGTTCAAGATGAATTCATTTAGATAGAATGAGAATCGTGTTAAGAGCAAATTATAAACACCTTGACTTCTAGGAAAGAGAGGTGTGGTTCGTGCTGGCGATAGAATAAAGACATGCAACATGAGATCATTTGAATTTACATGCAAATGCTGCATTCCTGTTTGCCTCCTCTTGTTTTCCCCTGATCTGCTCTTACAGCAACTGAATAGAGCTGAAAGTCAAGTCCATTCTAACTCAATTTGCCATTGTGTGGAGGCCAAGAGCAACTAACAATAGTCTGATAACATTTCTAGTAGGTGTAATCAAATAATTACATCATGGATTAAAATGTTAAGCAGACAAACAATAACTTGGAAACCAATTAAACCACTCGAGCCCCACTCTACGTTTCCCTCTCCCCATTTTATCAACTCTCTCCTCTTATTGTCTCTCCACTTGCTCCCTCCTCTCCTTTTCCATCTCCCCCTCCCTTTCTCTGCTCTGCCTGCACCTCCGCAATCAATTCACACTTCCCTCCTCTACTCTCCTTTCTCCTCCTCCTCCCTCTCTGTCTTGTGTTTCTCTCGCCTCGGCTGAAGGCCACAGCAGCCGAACAGGGACAAAGAGAAGTCTCTTCAGTGTGGCTGAGCTCTGAGTACATCCATTTAGATTGTTATGTAACTCCGTCTCTTATAGGCATCCTTTCATACGAGCCATTTACCTCTTTCATGTCACTTCTCATCCACTTTGTCTTAATGAAGTTCGGCATTGTATGCGCGATCACATTAGCGAAGTTTTTGACGGTGGCACATTCTCATTAAGAGGACTCTGCTCTGTCTTGTTACCCAAACACACTTGACAAGGATGCTTTCTAGTTGCTCTGCCACCCTAACATTAGTGTCTGACGTTCCGACTCGGCTTCGTTTGCCGTCCAGTGTTCAGTTCTCTGAGAAATGAGCCAACACGCTCCAGCTACAGCTGCCAGGGCGGGCAATTTGTCTCTGATATGATGCCGCATTTCATTCCAGCTGTAGCTTAGCGTAATGTCTGACATCCACTTAGCATTAGGCTATTCTGTTGTTTCATGTGCAATGTCCTGTGAAAATGTGTGATGAAGAGGAGCATGAAGAAAGTTCAGCTCCTTGTTCGGACCATTGTCCACCTAGAAATGCATATTGGCTTTATATCGTGCTATATATAGCCTGGGACTTGTTTGTTTCCTTATGGGCCCTGACGCATCAAGTGACGGTCGGCCGACGACCAGTTAGGGGTCGACAAAGTTTTTGCAGTGTGCCACACACTGTTGGCTGTAGTCTGCCCGTGTCTGAGGTTTTTCGGCCGATTCAGCATGTTGAATCGGCGGCGGAGCCTGTCGGTGAGAGAAATCACTCTGATTGGCTGTTCAGCTTAAACGAATCAGTGCACGAGAAGAGAAATAGAAGTGAGGAAAGCAAGAAAATGAGTAAAATCAGAAGGGCACACACAGAAGGCTCTTCACATTTTTTATCAATATCTCATCTGATCACTCCAATATAAGGATATTTTCACAACGGCATGGCCATTTGGAATGAAGCTAAGTGGTGAGTGAGAACGGTGTGAAAATGGTCGGCAAACACCGCTTTGTTCCATGTACGTATCATAACCACGGCTTGTATATCCGTCGTCCCTTTTTGAATGACAAATACAGACTACTGCTGCCTGCTGGTGTGGAGGGTTCTTTCCTCTCACGCAGGCACAGAACATACGTCTTAGTTAGCTGTTGGCTATAGTCTTTTCAGTGTGTTCAAGTGCAACTTGTCGGGCAAGACATAGGTGACGTGAGGCGATGAAACGGTCGGCCTTTATCGCCGCTACTAAGGCTCTGTTATGCTGTGTCAACTTAGGCTGGCCTAATATAGTTATACTATACAGTACTATTATAAGTCACGATATAATTTTATTGTGATTTTAAACATTTTGGGATATGGTGAGTATTGCGATAAGATATATCACGATACATTGCGGTTTATTATTATTGCAAATTATGCAGTTCGTCAACATCTGTTTAATCTAATAAAATACAGTTTTCATCTCAGAGTTTTCATTCACATATCTTGAGGGCAGATGCCCATGCTAGTTTTTCCTCACCAAAAATTTGCATAACTTTGGAAAGTTATTTAGCGTTCTTCCCGACTAGCTAACATGAAGCAGTTGGTACCAATGGATTCCTTAGGTTTTCTAGTTTCATATGCTACCAGCATCTTCAGTCCAGCTGTAAGATTGAGCCCGCTACAACTTCTGAAACACACAATAGTCGGATTGTTAAGAGGTTAATAGTTTATATAATAAAAGATCGCTACTTGATGTCCATGTATCGATACAATATTGCTATGCAAAATATCATGTTACTCTGCTGTGTATCGATTTCCCCCAACCCTTGCTTTACTATAATATAACATTTAAGTACATATGTAATTTCTTATGTAAGTTTCAAAGTTACGTATTAGACTTTTCATGTTTTTTTCATGGGTGATGCATTAGCATTAGTCCATCTTTTCCATTTGAATTCTCCCTCTGAGGCTTATTCATGATGTGCTCTTATAGCATTCGGCCCATTGTGTCTAAAATGTGATCCCATACTCCCATTAGCTCTTTTCAATTCTGTGATGTTGCATTAGCGCGTGGCTCTATTTTGTATGCATAATGCTCCGTTACTGTTTGTCCTTTTCTTTCTAACATCTTATGCGCCGCTCATATCAGCCCCGTCCACTCTGTGTGAGGTTTTGTTAGTTCTCAACACTATTCCTCATGAGTAATGTGACATTTGTATTTGGCCTATACTCTCTAATGTGTGATATTTTGTTAGTGTTTGGCAGATTCTGTATGTGTAATATTTTCTCGACATTTGGCTTAGTACTTTTATAATGAGTGACAGTCCATTAGCAGTCGCCCATATTCCTCCTAATGGGCAGTGGTGTGCTGTGAGACACGGAATCAAATGCTGTTTACTATGTACTGTTTGTGTGGGCTTGTGCGTGACGTGTCCCGTTGGCTTGGCGATCTGATAATGGCAGCCGTAATATTCTGAACTCCAGCACTGAACGACTGTCAACGAGGCTACACACATCTTCATAATCCCTTTAATGGACTCTGTGGGCTGGACAGTATCATTTCACACACACATACACAGTGCACAGATGCACTTATAGTATATAATAGATGTCTGCATAAAAATTCTTTCACATTTTCTTTTGTTTTCTTGTCTTGTGACCTTGACTTGAGGTGTGAAATAAATAACCATTCAACTTTACTTTTGATAATAAAAGACTATGACTCCCAAGCGCATGCAGATGCTAGAGAGTGCATATTGAAGAACACACTGGTCTCTTAGGCCCCATTCACACGGGGCATTAAAATGCTATCTGTATCTGGAGGTCAACTTACTCTGTCTCTTTCTGCTAAGTTAAGCAACCCTGGCTACAAGTAATGGCAGTAGCTAGTGAGTCTTGCTTCACACAATGTGATTCAGTAATGAATGATGTCTGTTCGTGGCATTTCTTTCCTTGACATGGGACGCGCCATGTCTATTGACCAATCCGCCAGTCCCACATAAGTAATTTGCATATTGAGATCCAGTCACAATGCATTAAAGACCGAACCACACCCATCTTTAAACTCAACCTTCAATGTGATCTCAACTACACATTTGTAAAGTTTCATGACTTCATCTTGCACGGTTGCGTCGCTATCACGGTCACAAAATCTGTCCATGGGCATATAAACACCTGGCAAAGTACTCAAAGATGCCTCTTTGGTATAGTCCCTGCTATAGTAGGTGTCTCCAGGACCACAGTTTGCCCTGATCACACACACACAGTCTCACAAAGGGGGAAAAAAATGCAATAAAGAAATTGCAGTTAAAGGGAGCTACAGTGCACGGACCTTCTTCTACGTTTTTCATTGCCGTCTTCTACTCGTACAGCACCGGCATACTACGGTTTTGGATGTGCACAACCACCTTACATTGTTTGTGCAACGGAGGAGCAGACAATTTATTTCAGCGTCTGTCCACAGACTGTCCTCCTCCGTGTTGTCCTCCATAGAGCTCTGCTAGTAGCAGCAAGGATTCTGCTCAGCGCTTCCATCATTGAAGATTTGACCTTGTTGTTGTGTGTTGCATTGTGAGTCACGCAAAAAAAAACACCTTGAAATTATTAGATTATTATATTTTGCTGTCCAGACTTTCTAAAATCAATCTGTATATGCCAAAAATGGATTTGGGCTTGCAGTCTGAACAAGGCCTAAGAAGCTGCTGAGATTTGGTTGACTGAGAGGTCACATTTTTTTTCAAAGATATTTTTCCAATTGTTTGCGTTCCAACGTTATCAGAACAATCTTTGCTCCGTTGAACTGTGCAGACTGTACTTTGTACCGTGCCTTGAGTTACAAAAATAGAGCATTAAGGCCTGACGGGCAGACCCTTGACTGGTTAACAACACCCACTCGTCCAATTCAAATGAAGTTAAGCTGCTGAGTAATTCAGATTCATCTCACTATGAGTAGAATTTAAAAAATTCTGACTGTGGCACCCCCAGTGATAAAAAAACACTGTGTTTTCTAAACCTGTTATTAGATATCTCATGCTTCAAGAAAACTGTAGTGTTCCAATTAGCGTCTGAAAATGTCTTGAAAAAAATAACAGGTCAGTTAGAAAGCCTGATGCTCAAACTTGATCTTCAGCGAGTTGGTTCTCCTTCTCCAAAGAAGCCCTAAAGTCTTAGTGTGTACACTCAAGCTTAAAGAATATATCCAGATTCACTGATGCAGGACCTGCCGTCTCACAGGAGCTGGTGCTATCTAACATGACACCAATCAAAACAACAGTTGAGGCGGATAGCCATGCACACCTCACTCCTGATTCAATACCCAGTGGCTATTAGCTGTATCTGTTCTGAATCTGTAATCCCCACAGACAACACTTCCTTAGGACCATGCAGGTGTTGTGTCATAATGATCACACATAGTTGATGCAATTAGGGCAGCACAGATCAGTCTGAGTTATTCATGTTGGTTGGGATTTAAGCTGTGAACTCCATAATGGATAGTTTTTGCACACCTCATGTACATCAGTTTCGACCAAGCATCTTAGTAGGATTTGCTTTCTGAACTGGTTCTGGTGCGTGCAGCAGCCTAAACAGTCATAATCCTCATGGTATTGGTAGAGTCAAGATTAACACCAATAATAAGCCCTTCACTAACTATCCTTGCCCTTTTGACAATAATGCCACAGTTTGTGGGTGCAGACAGGCTCTGTAGACTGATACAGAAAGCACAGGTCCATATCTGACTTAGCACTGCGTTGTCCTGGCATCACCATTACAACATTGAGTCGCACCTAAACTACAGCTTCTTTGGGGTTTTCTACTCATCAAGATAGAAGATAGAGGTTCAAAGTTCATTCTTCACCTCGGAAACCGCAGTTTGCCTAACAATCTAACGTTTAGATCAATTTAGTAACTATGGAGCTTTCAAACACGGTCTTCATTTCAATGGAGTTTGCCAGTTGGCCTTTTTCATGGAAGACATTTTGTAATGTCACAGTAGGAAAAGCACAAATGTAAATAATGAAATTAATGAAGGCTGAATTCCATTTAGCTGCTTTGAAATCAAGGGCTTTGTCCAAAATCGCATACTATGCATAACATACTCAATAGTTGTACTATCATTCAACATACATTTGTGTGAATAAACAGTAATATGTATCTTTTTGGACGCATTGAGAAGTAATTTACATCCTTAAAGTCTCCGTGCCGGTTGGAGACGTGTAACCATGGTAATCCGTGCCAACCTTGTTACCAAAACGACAGTTTATGAGTATCAGAGTCTGAATTCATTTAAAATATACATTACGCCTAGCAAAGTGAAATCTTATACTCTAGAAGACACAGATGCTAACAATTTAGCAAGCTAGCAAGCAGGTAACATAATGCAGTAAATGCAAAGTCATAAAGACAGAGTAAAAAGAGGAGGCCGTTGGGAATGTCAACATTTTCCTCTGACAATTTATGAAATTACGAAGAAAAAAATATACGACTAAAATTACAATATATTAACTTATTATGCACCAAAAAAATAACTTCCATGACCTTCGCCATTTCATGGAAAGTTAAAGTTAGACCTCCTCTCTCGTACAATCCCAAGCTTCCAGCCGCGCTACTAATCAAACCACAGGAACCCAAATGCATTTGAAAAACACCTGTAACCACCAGCCTTGAGACATGGCTAACTTTAGCTGATGCTGTTTACATTTCACTGCGGCTGCCATTCAAAGTAATGACATACCACAGAGAGAGAGAGAGATGGCTTCTATCAATTGACTGGGGTCCATAGCAACAGGCATCACAGGTACTCTGATGAAGTAGTTGGCTGTGAACACAAGCCACATCACACTTAGGTATGAACTATCCACCTTTTTTTCTACCTATACTCATCTCTACTTTTTCCTTTTTCAGTACTGTCCCATTCATCTTTGTTCTGCTTTTAAAATTTTGCTCCATCCAGTCCTTTGCTTTTCTGTCCAGTCACTCAGTCAGTCCTACAGATCAAGGGGTTTTTACGTAATGGAGCAGAATAACAGACAAAAAATGCATCCTGCCATCAGGAAGTCTTCTGTCAGTGGGCCGGAAATGGTGGGACAGAGATGGATGGCAAGAGGCATTCAGCTCAGCTGCGTGAAGGCACAACACTCACTCTCACCATCCTCGTTTCCTCTCTCTTAGTCTTGCTTCCTTCCAGTTTCTGTCTTGCCTTCCCTCTCTCTCACACACTTTCTATTTTGGCTGCATGATAGCTGACTTAGTGCCTGCTGGGAATGAGTGTGCGTTGAGTGATGGGGAAGTTGAAGGTTGCGATCTTGATAACTCTGCCTCTGGAATAGATGGGACAGTTGTGCTCTCTTTGGACTGGACAGTGAAGTGAAGACATTGGTGAAGAGAAGGATACTAATGATGGGTCCACAAAGTCCCAGTGTTTCAACTTGTCAAGCCTGCCACGGGAGATTTTTATTTCAAAGTCTGAAATACAGTATGTCTTGCCACAGTCAAGACATTTAATGTTCAAGGTGATGAACATTAAACTTTTAGTCTCTTTTAGCAGATGTATGAAATAATGATGCCAACGAAGGATATTTTAATGACTTTCTCCTTGACTTGCAGTTCTATATATATAATGTTGCTAAACATTTCATTACCTGTCTGACAGACATCGCTGATGTGTATTTGATTAACGATTTAATCAAAACATTGCTCGGCTCCACTTCCCTTTCCTTTATCAAAAAATCAACATTTGTGGCCTTATTGTGCACCAATTACAGAATCCTTTCCAAAGCAGGCAGCCTAAGAGACCTGCATCTCTCTTTTGTAATTTGCTGGGCGTCTAGAGTGGTTGGCCTTCACGGTTGTTTTGCTTCATTACAGGAAAGAGTTTTGACTGGGTTTAATACCACCATTTATGGTGGACTTTTAAGATTTCAGCCCATGTTTCCTCAAGAAAGATTCCCTCTGGAGGGACCTAAAAGTTAGAGGAAGGTCATTTAGGGGCTAAATGCAATCAGGCAGGGGTGATCTCTCTCTTCATGAAGTCAGACATGTTTAACTACTGAGCTGACACCTTGAATAATTGACACTAGCATTGTTTACCAGATATGGTCTGGTATTGGATGTACACTTCATTCAGCACCTGTCCAAATGGACAACCACTGCCTTAGGGGCTGCAGCTGGATGTTACTGCTGGGGCCAGGCAGCATCATCACCTTGGGGGCAGCTGGTGGAACTGGTGCGCCAAGATTACAGGATATGAATCAGCGCCAGGGCTTACACAGAATAAGTTGTTTGGGACAGTTTCAGGAGAAACACTCTGAGCTTCCAACAGGGGATGATTGGTGGCTGCTGAGGGAACATCAGGGGCCTACAAACAGTCTCCCAGTGCTGGGTGACTTTAATGGACCACTAATGACTCTGGGGGGGTCTGATGGGAAAGCTAATAGTGATTAACTCTGTTAAGGAAATGAGTTGTACAAGGCCTGAGAGAAAGAGATGCACACAGGTACAGGGGCGGGGAGTCTATCCCTGGAATCTGATTGGTGCCAAGAGTCACAAAACGACCCAAAGGAGATACAAAACGACAAGTGCGACAGTGCGACCTGGCTAATCTGATCATGAAGAATATCATGTTAGAATAAATTTCTTTTGAATCTTGAAGCTTCACCTCCCTCTCTGCTATTATGGTAAGATGTACCTATGGTTTGTTAACTCAAGAGACAGATGGCGGTGTGCACTTACCCACAGTATTTTCATGGCATATCTTCCCATTCTCTCCTTTCTCTCCTCACTTATGTCCCATACATCTCAAATAGAGTGGTGCAGGGATGATGTGTTTTTGTTTAAGCTAACCAGGAAGTTAGCATCGCCCTGGGTTTCCTCAACAAAAAGCCAATGGGATTTGGAATTATTACAGAAAATAAGCTCCGTGGCAAAAAAGAGTTTATGATACTTACATGTTTTGTTCTGTAAAATAATTTTCACAAGTAAACACCACTTTTATGATTTTTGAAGTGTGAATGCAATCGGCAGAAGTAAAAAGCTAATGGTAGGCTATAAACGAACTACACCACGGTCTTATTAGCGCATGTGTCCACAACGAGGCTATAAAGGCAGTTGATTCTGTGTGATGAAGTTTAGTAGTCTCATTTAGCCACCTGTTAGAAACTGCCTTTTTAAGACACAAGAAAGACTTCAAAATTCATGAGTGGGGTATTTATTGATGTATTTTTGTAGAACAAAATGTTAAAATCTCTTAAGCTTGTGTTAACCACAGACCTTATTTCAGGCATCTAACTAAAAACCCATTAAAAAACCCATTGACTTCCAGACGAGGGAACCGGAAGTGCTAAAATGCTAACTCATTTCTGGGTTTAGGAACTCATTCCTGTAGCACTCTATTGTTACTTATATTTCAACATCAACTCCCTATTTAAGTTCTCATGATGAACACATACACACACACGCACAGACACGCACACACACAAAACCCCTTCGTTCCCATTAATCATCCTTCTGCCAGGCATGATCCCAGCATGAAAAGGGAGACAGGAACAAATAGTTTGATTGGCTGATTAGCACCAAATGAGAACCTGATTGGTTTATTAGCATGTTGATCAGAGCTGAAGAGCCTCTCCTACCAGGGCACAGGAGCTCCTGATAAGCATCTTGGCCTGGCTTCATCACCACTTCTTCACTGAATAAATCTGTGGTGAATCGTTTCATCTTTGGTTTAATGAAAACAGAGCTCTCACACTGATTAATCACAGATTACCAAGATATTTCTGTCAAACCACCAGTCTGTAGCAAACAAGGGAAACAAATGAAGGAATACTTTAAATGCAACTGTGAGTATTAATGACCCGTACAAATGTGATGAAAAACTAGACTTGACACACTAGACACTGTAGTGTACTGTTTAGTTATATGAAATTACAAAGGTTGCTCTGGCTGGAGGGCGGTGCTTGGTATTTCCTCAACTGATCTCAACATGGCTGCCGGGTCACAAACTCTCTTATTTTACAGCTAAACAGTACACTACAAGATGTTTCTGAAAACACTTCAGATGAGAAATATTACAGCAACAGAATATTGATTCATATTTGATCAGCGCTGCCTAGTTTGACCGTTGGATTGGAGTTTTCAAGTGATTGACAGCTGCTCAGAGACGGCAAGGCTCCAGCTCGGCTCTGACTGGTTGTTTTCCTCAGGTCTGTGAAATCTTGCTGATGCCACAGAGGCACATGATTTTCTTTTTTTCTCATGTACTACTGTCAGGATATAGTGACCGTTTTATGAAAATAACTTTTTTATAATCATATTTGCTCCATTTTTACCCACTGTAGCTTTAAGTAACTGGAAAAGTATCTGGCCACCAGTTTGGCAAAACAGCAAACATCCTTGCTCCTCAACCACTTTTTTAAAACTCTGAGACAACAAGTCAATTCAGCACTGACATTGGGACTGCAGACCCGCCGGAGCGCACCGACTGCCAGGCTTTGTCGAGACAGCTGCCGTGATGGAAGTGCCTCCAGTGCTCTCCAGAGACAGATCAGTGATGTGCAACACTCTTGTGCCTGTTCACTCTTTCCTGGTCCTTGACGGCCCTGCCGTTGCTTGAATGTCCCTCACCTCATTTAGGATTTTGGATGATTTAGCACTTCAATGGGGAACCAAAGATTATATTTATTGTCCTTTTCCTCTAAACAACTGAGAAAGTTCCTCCACCATTCCTGCTTGATAGGAAGCCTTGGTCTGCCTGCAAACCAAACACAGCAAGACACACTTCATGATGTCTTGCAGTGTAATGTAACCCAATACATCTTCACAAACTGCAACCTCAGAAATTACCAAAGAGCTGAGCCAACATCTCTCTAGCACAGCGTCAACAACAATTTCACATAATAAGCGTCAAGTCTTTGTTTCAGGGCTGTTGTATTGGATTGCATTACATTAAATTAGACAGGTGTCCGTGACATTATGTCCACCCCCCTGTACAAAAATGTTGTACCACTTAATTAATCAATAATT
The DNA here is from genome assembly GCA_916701665.1 of Sebastiscus tertius. Classification (NCBI taxonomy): domain Eukaryota; kingdom Metazoa; phylum Chordata; class Actinopteri; order Perciformes; family Sebastidae; genus Sebastiscus; species Sebastiscus tertius. The sequence continues at coordinate 64,698 of CAKAOH010040015.1, forward strand.
GTGGTTTAAATTACAGTAATGAAACTAGAGAGCCTCAAGGATGACTTCTTTCAGCTTTGATATTTCACCAACAGAAAAAAAGGAGATTAAAAAGAGAGCAAGGGCAGACCAATTGACACATGTGTGTGTACTGTACATTTGTGTTTGCGTGTATGCATCCACATATAACATCGCACAAACAGCCTTGGCTCGTAATATAAATTGCCTCGTGCTGAATTGAAAAATGAATCAATAACATGAAAAATAGAAGAAAAAAATAGATTTTTACACTACAGCTCCTTGGTAAAGATACAAAAACACACAGCAAGCACATACTTCACAACAACTTTTTTGATAATCAGATTTTTATGGGAAGCATATTTTTTTCAATGAGCAGAAAAACAATCCAACTAGTTTTCTTTCTATCTTCCACACATCTACAGTGTCAATTAAACAGACTTTGTATTGAAGTACAAAAAACAGGTGTTTCAGAAGAAGGGACATGACCACTGTCTGTATAATGACAAGTACAATGTCATCTGCAGGACAGTCTTTACTCTAATCTACCCTTTTAGAACTAATAGCACCCTTGTTACTCGCATAATTATCTCCTCCTGCATCACTGAACATGTAGTCATCTTGAATTATAGCTCTTTAATCCACCCAGCTGCGGTTTGGGCTATCTTACTCCATTACAGAAGTTCTTCTTTTAAAGCAGATGTGAAATATAAGAGGGAAAACTGTAGCTACACTACTATACACATGAATGGTTCACATTCTGCTACACTTACAGGGCATGGCAAATGCCAAAATATACAATACTGCTGCTGTGAGAGATATTTGTCCTTTGGCAAAGCATTTATTTTCTGAAAAGAGCAATATGTTGTCAACCCAATGACAACCTCATCCACAGGCCACTTTGTTCTGACAGCATCAGTCTTGCTCACTTGCTCATTTCCATTTACTCCACTCCACAAAGGGCACTTATATCTGACTCTCCTAATGTCCTATTTTTCTTTTATATTAAGACGTCTGGTACTCAGCTCTATTGTACTCTATTGAGTGAATAGAAACAATACCTGCTGCTACCTCTTCCATCCAAAGACTGATCAGCACAGTCATTCTTGGATTCAAAGCCACAGTAGGCATACATACAATGCATAGTAGTCTATTTGAAACTCTATCCCATATCCCCCTGACAGCTAGCCTTGCACATACAAAACCATAATCCATCATTAGTAATTGAGGCTGATAGTTTTCAATAGGTTCCTTTTCAGAGAATAGCTCTGGTAACTGGCAGCAGGTCCTGTGAAAAGTATATAATTTGAGTGAAAGTACTTGGTAGGGGTGCAAAGCTGGAGTTTACGGTTGTGATGTGTTTCATATCAGTCACCACATGCTGCTCAGCAAGTTGGCACATGCTGTTTTTTAAATCTGTAAAACACTAAATATTAATTTAACAATGCCTTGCATTATGATTTATTTAAGGCCCCAGTCATTTTGTGCAATTTTACAGTGGATGTATTACAGAACTGGATACGCAGCCGCCGCTCAGCCTTGCTTCCATTTTTTTCCAATGGCAAAAGCCAAATGAATTTCCCTTTAGACCACCATTGTAAAATATATGTCTGTAAAACTGTTGACATGACATCTCCAGCTTTAAACATGGTCAATTATTACCCTTTTGTTGTATATTTTTAAGAGGGTTTAATCTTTGTAAAACTTTTCCAAAGCCTAGAAAAGTCATTGTTTTCACAGTTCGCTCGTTCTCATTGGTTCATTGGCCCGGCTGGCCCAGAGGCATGATGGGATTAACACTACTTCACATATTCATTGGGCTACATAGCTCCGGAAGTAACCCAGAAATTAGAAACTTTTTTGGCATATGTGCCAGGTGAGCAATTCTCACTGGACTGAATCTTGTGATCAGGTATCCAGTTCTATAACACATCCATGGTTTTTACAGTGATAAAAGTTTTGGCATCCCCTTGGACTTTTTCGTGTTGTATTTTGAACTGAACACAAAGTACAACTGAAGGCCTTTAAAGTTTTTTTAGTGTGATTAAATCGCATGTCAATACATGTTTTAGAACTGTTGTTTTTTTTCATAATTACTTTCACACAGAACGTGAATATTATGCGGCAAAAAAGCGACAAACCTTTTTCAGGACAAGGTGGATTTTTAATTTTTTAACATTGTGCGGAGCGGGTTGAGTTGTGCCTATATTTATGAAACAACAACACAGAGGCTAGTCTGAACCAAGAAGACAAACTTTAAATTGCTTTCAACCTTGACAAAGGCAGTGCATACCAGATATACTCCTTCCGCTCATACCTTTCACAATAAAAGCCCTTAGACATACATTTATATTTTGCATTTTTGTGTCATTTATTCGTCATGCAACCGGAGTGTAAAGGCCTTGAGGCTGAAGAGAATGTCATTCGTTTCGCAGGTATATGGTCTTAAACAGAAGTATTGACCTTTGGCGCTAGAATAAAAGTTAAGGGATCACCAAAGTTGTCACAGTTCATTCTAAGGGTGACATGAAAGTGAGTACCAAACTTGTATGCAATTCATCCATTTTAACCAAAACTACAAATGTTAACCTCATGGTGGCACTAAAGGAAGAGTCAGGGGATCAAGTCATTAGGAACACTGTAACACAAATGTCTGTACCAAATTGTGTGTCAGTCCATCTAGTAGATATTGAGATATTTCATAGGATAGAGAGATACCTTGGCCAGCCGGTGACATTGGATGAAAAGTTAATTAGATCACCAAAGTCATTAAGATTCATCCTCTGGGAACCAGGCATGTCGGTACAAACTTTCATGGTAATCACTAAAGCCATGGTGCTAGCAGGGCTAAAAATCTGTCAATCAATTTAGGAGTACAGTGAAAAATCTGGGAGGGCCTACACATATTGACACACATAATGTACATCTCCATTTTGAATTTTGACTAAAAAGACTGAACAAGACTAAAATCTGGTCCATAAACTGTACATGGAAACACACAGGGCCCAGGCGTAGCTCATGGCGCTAATGGTGCTATATAAAGCATTAACTCTATTTCATCCATGAAGCTCATGGATTTCCACGAAAGCATTAAAAACATTTCTGTGGAAGCTTTTTTTCCCAGTGTACCTGCCAACGGACCATTCAAGCAAAAGGATTTTAATGGGAATGCCCCCTCAACCCATTCCCATTCTTTGCCTATAACTATGTAGTTATGGCTGATGTGCAGCGGGCTGGTGAAGATGGAGATAGATGGGTCTTAAAGAAAGATGGATGGCTTTCATGTAGTGCTGCTGAGCATTCAGATGTTTATGAGGGTAATATCTATCAGGTGGAGGAAGATTGATTAGCTGTGCCTAATGAGAATAAACATGTCTAACAATTTCTCCATTAATTGCTATTGCTTTCTGCTTTGCTGTCTTCCCTTTCTTTCCTCCAATAATTCCTGTCACCTCTCCCTCTGTCTTGTCAATTTCACACTGAGGCCATGAAAGCCCTCTATCTAATTTAGGATCTTAGTTTATTTTATAAAAGCTACAGGCTAAAATCATGCCTCTGACACTGAAAGAGTGACTATATATTCTAAGTATGCTTGTTTTGCAAACGTATGTAGGCAGTATGTTGTTTTATATATTCATCAGTGAATGAACACAAGCATTGAGGCTTTTATTCATGGGAATGTGGGCCCGATTCTGGTTTCAGATAAGAATACCACTACATTTATTAATAGCACTTGCCAATGTGGATGCAAAATAAGTGATATTTTTACATTATTCACCCTGCACCGAGTCTCAGTGGGAGACTGAGAATGAGTGTCGGACCGCCCACATGGCACCCCAGCTGCCATCAGCGCTGCACAAAGGTATATATATATATATATATATATATATATATATATGCAAAGATTTCCCTTCTTAATCATCACATACAACTATGGGGTTGTTCATTTTGAATATTCAACTAATCTATATGTATGTCTGTATGTCTGTGTGTGTGTGTGTGTGTGTGTGTGTGTATACATGACCTTTGTGTATCCTGTTACATCAAGACCTGTTTCTCTAATTAAATGGCACGCTCCAATCGTTTTATTGTATCTTAGGTTTGGATCTGTGTACCAAAATGATCTTCACACAGCAGCCACCAGGCTAATGTGTTCCTCTGTAGTCTGACTCACTGGATGTAGACTGGGGGTATACAGTAAGTTGGCCATGCGTCTCACGTGGCAGTCCTCCTATTATCTGCATTATCTAATTTGCAAGGTCACAATCGCTGCATACTGTTCTCATGTACCATTTGTAGCTACAGAATACCTACGCAAAGTAATGCACTGATTCATATATATTTCACGAAATCAATCTGTATGCACATCCACGTAATCATGAACTAGGAAGTATATAGCGTGACAAAAGCCACATAGGGAGGAGACTGGGGTGGATGGGCGGGATCAAAAAACACCATACTTTCAATTACGAGACTGGTGTTTGTGTCCTGAACCAGAAGTCAACGTTAATTCGTTGATTTATTTGTCACATAACTTTGGTACTTAAGTAACACCACTTTTGGAGTTATGTTAACCCAAACCAGGATCTTTCCCTAATCATAACTACGAAGATTTGTTGCCTAGACCTAACCAAGTTGATCTTTTCCTAAACCTAATCAAGTTTTTTTTTTGTTTCCTGTGAAAACGGAAGTACGGAAGTAACGTGTGGAGCCAGACCTTTCTTTATCGCCTCTGACACAACGCTGTGCAGATAGGTCTGGCTATGCAAGACTAGCTCCTCTGTAACAAAGATTCAAAGAGTTATGGGTCCAGACTCCAATTCCTTTGCACTACTCATCAGGGTATAATAAGTCAGAACTGCAGAAGAACTGGCTTTTGAAAAGGGACAGTGTTGGGGAACTGTAATCAAATTATGATTTACTGTGACAATAAAGTATGGCTCTGGTGCCCGGCGTTAAACACATTGCAATTATTGATAAAACAGAGCAGAAGACACAGCATTCTATATAATCTATGCAGTAACAAATGTATTACTGATGGAGCACTAGGGAAGACGGATCACTGCAATGCTCATTTATCTGCTTACACAGGTGCATATGTGCACACACACACACAAAATGTGATTGTTCTTTATAGAATATCCACAATCCATACACATTTATAAAAGCGGTGCCCACACAATGTGCTGATCTGCTGCTTGAGTCAATTAAGCGTATGCATGGGGCAGGATGCCTGACTGACTCTCTCCAGTGTCCCATGACATTTTCTCCTGTGAGAAAACCAAAGCTGCGAGTTCTATAACTGTATCTTGGTCCTAATCAGTTCTCACCTCACCGTGCAGCCTTGGTATGCAGTGCAGTAACTGATGATGCAGAGTCATGACGGGGCTGCTGTTGCTGGAGTTAGCGAAATGTAATCTTGGGAGAATGGTGACTATGAGACACATTTCACCGCTCTGCCGTGTCACCTTCAACGGGACACTTAACCTCAATTCGAACTATAATGGAATGACAGCAAAGGTGACATGGGCCATTTTATTGCTTCTGGCGATTCAGGGGCCAAACCAACAATGTTAATGTGAATTCTCAATTTGAATGTCATCCCCTTTGTCTCAGGCCTGAAGCATCACACTATATCTAACGGCCAGGCCACACAGGCCACATGAGCAGCACGTGACGGCTGCCTCGCTGAACTACAGTGTCTCTCACGCCTGTGGTGTCCACACCAGCAGCGTTTCCGCTGCTGCTGCCAGCAATTCCTTTTTACATAGAATTTGCCTTTCATTAACTTAATTATAAATGTGATTCATATTTATTCAAGACAGAATAGGGTTAAGATCATACAGCTCTGTGTGTTTCTCTACCCCCACGATGAGTTTTGTGTCATCTATCATTAATGAGTGGTTCGAAAAGTGAAGAGAAGAAGTCATGTAATTTTTTGTTTACAGATAGAGAGCATATCAGAAAAAATACTGCCCTTCACCTGATGTTCTTTTAACTTATTAGTATATCATAATTATAGCAGACCTGGGGTTTCTGCTATGACTACTGTGTTTACAAAATTAAAGGCCAGTACTCTATTAATTTATGGAGACCTGTAAGTAATTGCTTTTTTACAACCCTTTCTTGCAAATATTTCAGAATAAAAGCATTGTGTTAATGGATTAATTGATTTTTTCCACAAAAAAAAAACATTTTTACTTTTTATGCTTTTAAGACTTTTACTTTTATATGAAGACAGGAAGTGTACTATTCTACAGATATGGACATTGAAACTGCAGTAACGTTGCTGGTATGATGTCAATATACTGTCAAAAGAACATTTTCACTGTCTGTTGCTGCTGTGAACCGCGCATGGCTCGCGGTGATAAATAGGCGAGACCTCAAATCTCTAGAAGAGACGCAGCTGACACGCAGCCAAGCGGTCTTTTCACACCACTAGCCAATCTTTTGATTGAAAGATTTGAAAGATTTTGTCCACTGTGCAGATCAAGCTCGGTGACCTTGGGCCGGTAAAGAGGTAATTTTCCGGGGGCAAAGCAGATTTAGTCCTGTGTGTGCCCGCTCTGTTCTGTAATTTCCATGGCTTTCTGTCACATTGCTTTCACTGAAAACAGAGGGGTGCAATAGAGGGTACAGAGTCAACACAAACCGGGTTGCAAAGTTCATTATTGGTCTACGAAATATGCTTTTGCATCCAGATACTCGGATTATATTTGAATGCGTGCAGAGATGTTGTTTTCCTCTGGAAATAGTTTTGGAAGTTGTTGTCAATAGCTGATCCATTTTTCATTGACAGAGGCCAGCACTTCTGTCAACAGGTGAGCTCCATTCGCACAGCTGCTCTGATAACTATTGTATTAGTGAATCACTGTTCATGATGTCTTTGTTATGCAATGAATTACTACTCTGATGCTTATTTATATACAGGATATTCCACTTTGTCAGCTCGTATTCTTAGTTTTAGTGGAACACTCGCAGTACTTAGCTTTCCAAGCCGACTCTTTGTTATTGATTTGTTTATTCCCTAAGGCTCTGGCTTGGTTGTACAGTAATTCCTAGTCAAAAAGACACATCCCTGCTTAGCGGATGTCCGTTTTGACTAATTCGTCTTGGCACTTTTATAGACTCCTGTTAACCAGTGATTAACAGTTGACTTGGGACTATTATTTTGTCGTGCAGGTTTGCACTCCACTAATGCATCCTTTTATTGATTAATACCGTCTACCACGACTACCGTCGCCTGCTGTGATCGTTATCTTCTCCTGCCACTCTACTTTTTCCTCTAGTGTCTTTTTTGTGTGTGTGTTTGTGTGTGTATGTGCAGTGAGTCAGACATTTTTCTTCAACCCCCCTAGGGGTCTGCACTCTCTGCCCTGTCTGTCTGAGGAGCCCACACAGAGCCCCCCCTCCCCCCCCAGCCTCAGCGGGGCAGAGTGGTGGCAGTGGTAGCCGTGGTGCTAGCATATCAGCAGTATCTTACAGTAGAACCTGGAGGGCAGGGTAGGAAGATGGGCGAGAGTCCTGTAGTGTCCTGGCCCCTGTTCTACTTTACTGTGTTTCTAAGTTTTTACAGCAATAAACAAACCCTCTCCTCTCCTCTTCTTTCCTCTCCATGATTCCTCTCTCCTCCCTCCTCTGGATTCTCTCATTACTCATGTGCTCCAGTGGAGTTGGCCGGGTTAGAGCTGCTGTACCTGAAACAGCACTCCCTCTCTGACTGACCTCGTCTTCCCACTGACATTTCAAATACCTCCTTCTGCACCGAGGAGTGGGTGGAGGGAGGAGCTGTCTCAGGATACAGAACTGCTTTAACAGGGAATTCAACACTACCTTTAACTAAACCCATGCGGGCTCATTTTGATAAGGGGAGGGATGATACTGATATTATGTGAAACTAGAAAAACCTAAGGAATCCATTGGTACCAAGCATATCATGCTAGCTTGTTGGGAAGAACGCTAAATAACGCTATGAAGTTACGCTAAATTTTGACGAGGAAACACTGGCATGGCGATTTCAAAGGGGTCCCTTGACCTTTGACCTCAAGACATGTGATGAAAATGGGTTCTATGGGTACCCACGAGTCTCCCCTTTACAGACATGCCCACTTGCATTTTGAATACAGTACAAGTGTGCTATTTTCGCCTATACTAAAATGATGTATTTCAATATTTCTGCATACTAAACAGTCTTGGAATTACATACATTGGGTATCACTGTAAAGCTGAGACTCTTGCCGATTCAATGAGCCCAATTGTATTCATGTATGATGATGTTAGTCTCCATAGTAGCTATTTCATTGTAGTGAGACTATTCCTTGAAAGGTGACCTCACTAAAATGACCTGCTGTGACCTCTAGGATAATCACAGCCTCATGAAACTTTACAGCCACAAACTAGAGACCTAGGGCATTCAGAGGATGGATGGCTCTTAGATAGATTGATAATAAGGGGGTTTATGAGCAGTTTCCAGAACAGAAGTGCTCGCCATCTAATAGCAGAAAAATGCAATTCTTGCAGAAATCTCCAAATGTCAAAAGTTTTTGAAACCAAATCACAGCATGGCTTTTCCCATGGGGTTCCTCAAGGTCTTGCTTTCTTAATGTGGTGTTGTGGAGGAATTAATGCTAATTTTTCTCACTTCTCTTGTGATAAAAAATTGTTAAATTTAGCACCAAATCGGTGTAACAAATGGTATCAACCCAAAAATTGCTGCAACAATTTATGAGAAATAACAGAGCATGGGAATTGCCATCATATACTTCTATCATAATGTTCTAAGCCCTGATACACTTTTTACTATTCATTTTAATGAATCAACTAATTTATTTATGAATTGATTTCTATTTCTTATTAATGACTAGGACAACTTCACACACAGTGCTGAGCTTCATCTCAAATTAATCTTCAAGGTCGCAGCGTTCAGATGATGTACAAAAATAATTTGCGGCGGTTAGTATTACCATTTTTAATCATTATATGAAATTTTCATCCGATTTCATCTCTACTGACTACACATGACATATCTGTGATGTCGAACCCTATAGTGATAGTGAAAGTGGCAACTCTCATCTTGAGGACAAACCATAAAGAAACAGCTCAAAACAAATGAGAAAGAAGCATAAAAAATGAAATACCAGCAGAACTCAATTACAATAATCTGACTGCAAAATCCCAGAGAATAAATCACATCATCACTGTTGTTGTTTGGTTGGAGGATATCTCAGTGTGTTCTCTGTTCTCTGAACGTGCTGTTTATTTGGACTTCAGTATCACACTGCTGAGTCTCTCTTTAGCATGAAAAATGAGCTGTGTGAAAAGCCAGTGTGTGATTAGTCACTGTGTTTTTGAAGCTGGGACGGGCCAGTCTGTGTACACCACAGCTATATGCCATGATGATTAATTTGCTGTGGGGCTCTTGTATACATTTGTTATTGTTGTGGCCATTTGAGCGCATGTGTGTGTGTGTGTGTGGCAGCATGTTACAGTACCTATCTGAGTGAGTGTATGTACAAAAAGTTTATTCTTTCCTTTGTGTACAGGATATTTAGCAGACTTCACATGTTGTACATCATACGCTATATATACATATATGATACATTATCTGCTATTGCATGTTGGCAGGGATCCATCAATTTCCTCTGTGAATGGTAATGAGAAAGAGGGGGAGAGAAGTCAGCAATCCTGATGGTAATATAGCACCTGTTCCTGTGGGAGAGGAAATTGTAATAGATGAAATGACTGTGGAAGTGTCTATCTCATCTTGCTCTCTTTACTGTATCTCTATCCCATACTCTCCCTCTCTTTCTGAGACAGGGTTTAATGCTCAAGGCAGAAATCTGCATGTGTCATTCAGTGTCAAATCTGTTTATTATGTATGAAACGACGCTACACATTTAGATCTTGTCTTGAAGCGTCTCCTTGACACAATAAAACCACATGTAACTGTTCCAGTCAGACCCTGAAGCTTTAAGAGCACAAAGACCCTTTTCACCATTCATTTATGGTGCTATATGTGCATATTCATATTTCCACATGCAAATATTAACACATGCTGTGCACATGCAATATTGTTGTTTTTGAAGATTTGATCAATTGCCGTTTTAGTCTGGCGCCTGCATTTCTACAAATGTGTCTGTGTATGTGCATGATATGCACTGTGGGAAATCCAGTGTGCTCAGGTTCTTAATTTATTGATAGAACAATGATAACTTCACCAACACTACAAAGTGTGCCCTAGGCTGAAAATAATAGCAGAACACCCCCAGAGCTGGCAAGGAAACAGTTTGAGAGACACACACACGGGCATATCCGACACACAATATTTCAATTAATGTTGTCAAAAGAGATTAGAAGAAGAGAGAGAGAGAGAGAGAGAGAGAGAGAGAGAGAGAGAGAGAGAGAAACAAAATATAGTATCATGACGAAATGGCAAAATATTTGCTCAAATAATCTTTAATAAACATTATCGCAGACAAATAGTTGAATTTGCTCTACTTTGATGTAGTTTTTATGCTGTAGAGTGTATCAAGCAAATTGGACGGAATGAGGTCCTAAGTGTTTTCTTCAAACTAAAAGCAATTTAGGACGAACCCCGCAGCACAAAGTGTTTGCTTCCCTTATGCATAATATCACTTTATGTGACATTTCCAAGCAATCAATATGTGCGCTTGGCAGTTTTATGTCTTTGCCTAAATGTGGTGTGGAATTAAGCATGGTGTTCACAGGGCAGCAAACAGCCTTCAGCTTATACTAAAACCAGCCCAAAAAATGGACTCAATACTAGGAAGTCTGTCCGTCTCTCTGCCTGTGCTTCCATCTGTCAAGCAGCTGGCCAGATGTAAACTGTCTACAATCATTTACAGATTTATCTCCCTAATTATGCATCCACTTATTGGTAAACAAATTTAAAAAGCTGGTAAAATACGTTTAAAAGTCTGCTTTTATTGGCAGCCAGCCTTTCTGTTTTTTGTTTTTGTGAACACATTTGTAACTGCAGGGTTAGACTTCTGACTGCATCTCTAATATTAATGTGTTTCCCAATTCTGGTCATGATGTGGATATAAATAAATCATTTAGATTAGAATGCGTGTGTATGTGTGTGTGTGTGTGTGAGTGTGTGTGCGTGTGTGTGTGTGTTTGTTGTGTCTCTCTGTCTTAGTGCAGCGTTAGTGTGGCTGATGTGTTGAATGTCATTCAAAACTCAAAGATGTTTTACAAATGAAGAGTTAAGTTCATACAGTGAATGGCTTTGTGTTATAGCTGTTCTGTGCGTTTGTCGAATTGGTAAGATACCCCGTTATCCTCCACCTAAACACATTATTTCATTTCTACTGCCTCTTTGTCAAACGTGGTGCCTGCAGCTATGTGAACACTTAAAGCTGCAGTAGGTAGAATTGGAGCAAATATGATTTTATAAAATGAATGGAATGTCACTATATCCTGACAGTAGTGCATGAGAAAAAAATCATCTGCCTTCTGTGTCCTCCGGTGCTCCTAATGGCATCTGCAAGATCTTACAGACTGGAGGAAAACAACCAATCAGAGCCGAGCTGGAGCCTTGCAGTCTCTGAGCAGCTGTCAATCATTCGCAAACTCTGATCAAATGGTCAAACTAGGCAGCGCTGATCAAATATGAATTAATATTCTGTTACTGTAATGCCTATTTCTCGCCTCAAATGTTTTCATAATCATCTTGTAGTGTACTGTTTAGCTGTAAAACTAGAAAATTTGTGACCCATGTTGAGATAAGTTGAGGAAATACCAAGCAACGCCCACTAGCCCAAGCACAGCCAATAGGAACGCTCTCTCTGAAATGACCTGTGATTGGCCAAAGTCTCCCGTCACATAGATTTTCTAACAGCTGATCAGTCATGCTAGTTACAGTAAATGTTTAAGACGTCAGAATTTATTCAGCATAGGCATTTCCATATCCCATTTAGCGCCATCATCTGTTGTTTGACAATGGCAAAAAAACACATCAAGCGAGCGTAAAAACTTTTTTTCACAATTGAGTAAATTTTATCATGCGATACTTCAAAATGGACATAGAAATTTGTGAATGGAAACACGGCTATTTACTGTACTATACAAGAATGTAAGTTTTGTCAAGCTGAATGTGATTGTTTATCGCACTGAGCTTTTTAGATTCTGATTTCAACAGTAGTGCTGTACAATACTGTATACACAAAAAAGAATATGCACATGTGTATACAGTAAATATATTAGTACAGAAATGTGTTATATGAACTGTAAACGGAAAATTAATTTTTGAGCTTTCATGTAAAGTCATACACAAAATGACATCCATGCAAAGAAAACAAACAAACCCCACAACAATGAAAGAGCCTGTGGTAGTTCAGTAAAAAACAGCTAATTGTACCTCCTCACAGTACTTAACACCATGTAATAAATGTTTATGTAATATAGATGTATGTCTGTTTGATAACTGAATAGATCATTTTGCATGTGACGGCTCAAATGATGAAAGACTGTTTAGAAGTTGTGAAGAGGAAGACAATTTCACTGAGAGTCAACTCATCAGTTTTCATCAGCAAGACCTGCGAGTGGTTATTTGTGCAAATTGTTGACAAATGTACTGACTGTGCATTTTGCTTGAATGAATGAGAAATTCAAATCTGCTGTGAACAACAAACTAATTGTTCGGAGATTTGAGCTTATTGTTTTGAAACAAATAAATCTCATTGAAGGTTTGAGCCAAAGCGAATGAGAAAAACTGTAATACAAGTAATTATGTGGGGAAATCAATTGCTTATTCATTAATTAACAAGCTTGATGACATAGCTTCCTTTCTTCTGGTTGTGGTTGCTATCTGTAAGCCAACAGACATCTAACAGCACATTCAGATGTGAGAAATGGACACTTTGCTCTTCCTCAGTGTTCTGAGCTCAGATGCAAAGAGAGGCTTCCTTTCCCTTTTTTCAATTCTAACTAGTCCTTTGAACTCCCTTTATCTCTGCAGTTTTTGAGGATTATTCTACTCTGGATGAAAAAGAAACTCATTTTTGTCCCCTTTCCCCTCCCTCATGGCTCTCCCTTCCCTCTTCTCTTTCCAGCCCTCCTCTAATCCCATCGTCTCTCCCTCTCCTCTCCTCTCCTCTGAAATTTCCTCTTTCTTCTCTTCTCCATTACTGTCCCATCTCATCCTCTATTTTTTTTCAATCCTCACCTCCCTTAACCCCTTTTCTCCTTGACTCCCCTCCCCTCTCCTCTCCCAATGCCCTCCTCCTCCTCTCATCGCCTCCTCTCCACTTCCCTCTCCCATCTTTGCTTTGATCCTCTTGAATTTCCTCTCCAGTCTTCACTCTTCCTTCACTCCTCTCCCTAACTCCTTATATATGTCCTCTACTTCTCCATCCACTACTCCTGTATGCCTCTATACATCAGACTGGCAATACGCCATCCAGAATAGGCTCGCATGACCACGCCTCCTTTTGGGGGAAAACATGTCCCTCAAAGACGGTAAGAGTAAACAGAAGAAGTTGAAACATGTCTCCAAACTTTACTTACTTTACCGGTAATAGTAATAATGCTATGAAGAATGTCGCGGCCGTGACTCCAGTGTTATTCCTGTGTTCTGTTTCCCCTGTGTCTCCCCCTCCCCTGTCTGTCTGTGTGTGTGTGTGGGTGTGGCAGGGGCGTGGCTTCATCATCAGGCACCTGGTCTCAATCTCCACTCTGTACTCTCCACCTTCAACAATCAACCTAATCAACCCACAGTACAAGAACACCAGTTTTCCTGCCAGTCTTTGTCAGATTGTTCTGCCTACCAGTTGGTATTCTCTCGGCCGCTCTGTATTATAGTTACCAGAGTAATTCTTGTGCTTCTTGTATTTAACATTGTGTTCTCCTGTGTTCTGGATTCCAGTGCCAGCCTCCCATCGAGCCATCCTCACGCCGCCTCAGCTCATTCCTCCAGCCACTCCACCCTGCTCCGCAGCCTGCCTCTCCCCTGCCTTCTCCAGCGCCCTCACCACCTTTATTATAATAATTCCACCTGCCTTTCAACCACCATCCAGCTGTGTCTGCTTCTGGGTCCTAAACCACAGCCCTTCACAAAGAAGAGTAGCTGTGTAGTTGGTTACACCAACAATACATCCAAAAACACTGATCTCAGATTTGTTCACCTGCCATGTCCTAATAAAGATAAAATAGAGGGGCATTATGGCTCAAAGGAAGACCGGACCAGCATCGCGTCATCACCGAGGCTGCGCTTCCTTCTTGGGGGAAAGAAACTCGCTGTCACAGGAGAGAAAATGGAAAATGCTGAAAAGCTGTTATGTAGCGGGTTGACTAAGGCTTTCACACTGAGATTTGAGGCACATATGATCACCAGCGTAACATAATTGTGATTGGCCCGAGCGCAAATTTATTTTTTGGGCCCCAAGCATTCCAGACAATTGCAAAGTAGACAATTGCTATGCCACCATGGAGAGTGTCATCATGCAACTCCCATACTCCAAACCAGCACCACAGAGAGTGCCAAATCTATCAACACTAATTTACCAGCCTGCTCTTTGGACTCAGCGGCCAAATGTTAGCACAGACACAGATTTCAGTAGGTGCACATTCCATTTTCCAACATATGTGATCAATTAAAGAGCTACAGATTTAAATCCTTGATCCCACTCCATAAAAACAAAAAAGAAACCACCCCTTAGAAGTTTATCCTGCAGGTCTTGTGCTCCACAAAGTCATTAACAACACTGCTTAAGAACCATGTCTTTTTTTTATTGGTATTCCCTGGCCGTGAGCAACGCAGCGCAACGTAGTACACCGTTTTTAACTGAGCTTTTGTCAGACACCCAGCTGTTACTATTTATTACTGTTGCTCACCTTGAAATCACCCAAATGGACAAGGAGCGGCTGATTGGTGAAGTTGAAATGAAGAGTTATCTATACAATACCTCCTCATTTCACTACAAATAATGAGGTGGCAGCTGGCTGGCGGGAGATCGCCGAAGCGCTGTCAGTGTGGTAAATCACTAAGTGATGCTGGTGACAGTGACTAGCATGGCTAGCTAATGTTAGCTTGTGTGGGAGGCTGCTGCAGCAATACAGTCATACATTAACGTTATAGCAACGTTAGACTGTCGTCTCCAACTAAATCTAAGCCTATGGATCTGACAGTCTCCTATTAACAGGTTCAATCAAATAAACTGGGAAAAAAAAGTTCGGAAACTTGTGTTTGGTGGATTATTTCTCTGTTGTTACAATGCTAATTGGCATTGTATTTTACATCGTTGGAAAGCTTGTTTATTTACCTTCACAATGATGTCCAACTTGTAAGGATCATGCATTTGTAGGATAAGCAGCACAGCTGATTATGTGGGTAGCGCCCAAGAACAATTTGGCAAAATGCTCTGCCAATGGTAATCAGTGTATTCTCATAAGGCTACCAGGAAGGTAGGACATTGTGAAGGTAAATAAACAGGCTTTCCAACAATGTAAAATACGATGCCAATTAGCATTGTAACAACAGAGAAATAATCCACCAAACACAAGTTTCCAAACTTTGTTTTCCCAGTTCATGTATAGAAGTCTGGATAAGCAATATCCGGCCACCGTGTTGGACGGGGGAAGACTGAAGGGACATGGCAGCGATCGACAAGGTGTCACGAAAGCACATGCAGGTTCAGGCAAGGTCACAAAATAATTATTAGAGATGTGTATAAAACAAACATTGTGTAACAAGACATAAATGCATGCGCACTTGTCAAAATTACCATCCAAACACATGTAAAATTTGCATTGAAGTCTATGGGATCTTTGATTTTCTTTTTGCAAAGTACAGTGGCCGTATTTGTGCTGGTCTGATGTATGGCTGTTAACATTTCCGGTTTCTCCGTCTTGCCTCTCCTCTCCTTGCACCTCTTCTTTTACTCCTCTAACTCTTTCACCTGACTCCGTCTCCCGTCCCAAAGCGACACGTCTCCAAACAGAGAAGGGGAAAAAACAAAATCTTGACAAAGCCCGGGGATCTGCCCTGCCAGTCCCTTCCATCTGCTCATCTATTCATTTGTTTGTGTTCCCCCATCCCATCCTCCCTCCGACTCTGGTGTGTGTCTAACTGCCCCCCCTCCCCACACACACACACACACACACACACACACGCATACACACATAACACACACATGCATGCGCACACAGGCACTGATTGCGACCTGACGGAGCGTTAAATTACAGCCTCACCAACACTGTTGTGAGGGAATTGCTGTGTGCTCTGCTCGCTGTCTCTTATCCTCTCCTCCTCTCACCCTCCCTCCTCTTCCTCGCTTCTTCTTCTATCTATACAGATCTCCCTTTCCACCCTGGAGTCCCGCTCCTCTCTCGACCCGTTATTTTTCCACTTTCTACTTTTCTGTTTGTGTTTTTTATCATTGCATGTCTTGTCTGTTCCGTTTTCTCCATTCACCTGTTGATCTGCACACCTGTCCTCTTGGGTCATTTGGCCCTTGACCTTTTTCTCTCATCTCCTCGCATCATTATTTTTATCCATCCCTCTTCTGGTCCTCTATGCTGACATCCTTTTTTTTTAATCTTATATACAGTGCTGCCATACCGGCTCTTCCCGTTCCCCCTCTCTCCTTTTCCCCTACAGCAACCACATGTTCTGTAGCTGCTCTTCTTCCTTTCTTTCCCCAAAGTCCACCTCCTTTATTTCCCTAATTCCCCTATCACTCTCTCTCTCTTGCGTTTCCCATCACCGTTCTCCTCTCTAACTCCCTCCTTTCCTCCTTCCCTTCTCCCTCCCAGCGCTCATTACCATGTGTGTGTGTCTGTGTCAGGTTTAATCCTGTCAGTGAAAGGTCAGCAGCAGGGATTTCCCTGGGCATCACAGCTAGCAGCTTTAGCACTCTGCATCACCAGCCTTATGCTCTATATTAATAATAGTGCCGGCAGCCGTGCCCCTTAATGCCACCAGCCTGCATGTTAAACAGCTAACACCTAGCCCCAAGCTCAAGTAACAACAAAAGCCTGCTACAGTGTAGGGTATTCAAAAGACCAGCGGCTTTAGCACTTATTGTCAACAGCTAACGGCTAGCGTAGCTTAACGGCAACAGCCTTTTTTGCTGCATGGCTAAAAGGCTAGCGGCCGTGGCAACGGGGTTAAGCACTGAGCCACCATCGTTTTGCTCAGAAGGCTCAGGGAGGTCAGACAGCATTTGGGTTAGCGCCCGTTACGCAATGGATTTTACAGATATGAAATCTAACATATCAAAAAAAATTTCAATAAATATATTATACAGTACAATATTTGCAATGTGAAATCTATCACATTTCTACAGTAGAATATACTTAAAGCCACTTTTTACATTCAGAAATCATACATGTTTCCACATACAATAGTCTGTATCTGGAAATAGAAATGATTGTTACTATGTCATTTTCTTGAAGAGCAATATTGTTGCATAAATTACTTTTTTTGTTGTTGAAGAAAATAATGCACTGTACTCATATTATGTTGTTTTTAACAGATGGGAATATATGTTTATTCATGTAGTAGTGTATATGTGTATACGGCCGGTAGGGGATACGGATGGGTCCAACAAACACAGGACTTTCAACCAGGAGACCGTTGTTTTGTTTTTGTTAAGTGACGTTTGTGACTTGCTTTTAGTACTTATGTTATGTTGTTTACGTATGTATTTGACTTAGTTTATGTTCTTATTTTAAGCCCAACCATGATATTTTTCCTAAACCTAACTAAGTGGTTTTGTTGCCTAAACCTAAGTGAGTGGTTTTGTTGCCCCCTGCTGGTACTGCACCCTCATACAAATGTCTAAAATTCATGCCTCGGTGAAGTAAAATGTGACATTAACACATTATCCTCTGGTGGATAGGTGGGTCTTACGTGCTTTGGCGTGATATCAGGTCGTATATATCCACCTGCTGTCCCTTCTCTTTGTAGAGTTAAATTACATGAAGGTAAAAGGCAAAAGAGAAACAGAACGCAGGTTTGCGAGATGAAAGCAAACCCAGTCATTCAGAAGTCTCTCAAGGTGAGTGCGCCACAGTAAAAGTGTTGGCGGTCAGTAAATGTCAGTGTGCAACGATGGCTGTATTCTAATAGTAAGAGTATAGCAAACTAGCAAGTGGGAGTTTGCTGGCTCAGCTCCCTGGACTAATTGTAGATATTCAGGTGTGACAGAGAAGGAGAATTTCTCAGGGCAACAAGTGTTAAACTACCTTTGACAAAAACCTCCAATGCCCACTGACCGTTACACAAAAAATAATGGAAACTAAATAGACCACAGTTCCAGAGTGCATTGTAACGGAGGACAATTAGCTTTTAAATCAAATGTTACAAAAGACTGGCCTTATGGTCTATAATAATGAAAAAGCCCCATCATGAAACAACAATACAAAAGAGAAAATACAAAATGAAGTGAAGCTTGATAATGATTTCCAATTCCTCTTGCACAGTTGCAGTAATCCAATTTAAGACCCTCGGTACATTTAATTTGGTTTAGGCTAATATTGCATTTTGGCTTAAACATTGTCTCAGCGAACCCTAATGACAGATCTCTGGAGATGCAATCAGTGTCCTGAGAGAGCATAAGAGTCTAGGGTTGGATGGAAAGGCTCCGGCCACCAAGGGATCATTCATTACTTTCATCTTCTCTTCACTAAGTTGGTTTGGGATAAGAAGTTGATGTGTCCCCGAATACCCTCTGTCTTGTTAGCTGAGATTTGATTTAGCGCTCCCTCCAGAGGGCCTCACACAGGCCGGGCACAGCGGTAATATATTACTGAGCAAATCAAAACAGGATTATACCATGCAAAGCGAAAGTTATCTTTGGAAATGGGAAATAACTTGTAATTTGTAACAGCAGTATTATTCCATTATGTGATGTAAGACTATTGTGGACACAGCTGGTGGTAAAAAGATTCTAAATGAGATCTAATCAAAGCAGTAGCCTTTATGTTACAGTCCATTTTAATGATATTGTCTTTTGTGTGCCAACTGTTTCACTTGTTGGGCTAAATTTGACATCGGCATGACTTGTTCAAGTTTAGAAGGCCTTTCATCTCCTGAAGGCAGGGTTTTATTAACCCTCTGAGACCCACAGTAGACCTGTTTTGTCTTTTTTAGGGGGATACATATACATACATATAAGTGGTGTACATCACCTGAAAGCTGGAAACCTGAAGATTTTGATTTGAGATGGAGCTCAGCACTGTGTGTCAAATTGTTCTATTCATAAATCAGAAATAAACTTGAGAAATTAAATAATTAATTACTTAATTAAGATAAATTGTAAAAGTATATTAGGGCATAGAACATTATCATCAAAGTATATGATGGCCATCCCCAGATTTGTTGCAAAATTTAACCATTTCTTAACCAATCGAGAATTGATAAAAATTATCAAAAAATGCAACACCCTCTGAAATACAGTAAAGTGTGTCGGGATCGGGTTAAAACCGTGGGATGAGGTCTTATGGGTCTTGTGTTTCAAGATTTATAGAGAGCTACTGCACATGTCAATGAACTGGTTTATTCTCATATCTAAATAATGCATGTCTGAGGTCAGGGAAGCTTCAAAAAGCCCTCCTTCAAATTATGAGCGGGTGTTACATATTCCTCCGCTACAAGGGGTTGTCAGCCTCAACTAACTCTCCACTTGTCATCAGGCTATTCATACATCGTTGTGTCTAAGGCTCCACATTTGCATGTTTCACCCCCGCGACACGCTCGATGTATTAAAAGGTGGCGGGGCTGCGTGGAAACATTGTTGTTGCTAAGAGAGAAGAGACAAATACAGTAATCCCTGCAAGATAAACATGAGTACACATTAGCATCGCTCAAAGATACTTAAATGCCCATTATATGGCAATTCAAAAACAGATACATAAGCATGGGAGCTCCAGCACGGGAGCGCATACCTTTATTATTTCACTCTCCCATGTTAGCACTGAAGACGGCAAGCAACTAACCTTTATAATAACTTGGGGAATTATAAAATTGACCTGGGATCATCCACCCGGCATGTTCGCCTTATCCAGGGCATCAAATTCAAAGACAGAACTTTTCATTATAGAGTTTCAAGCTATGTAAAGGATAAAAAGTAAAGGTGGCTGAGCTAAATACAGAAAAGGGGGAAGTGTGTGAAGGAGAATGACATCCCTTTTATTAGGTTAGTTATGTAATAGCTGTGCCATCCCCTGAAGAAACTATTTGTGCCCCATTATTGAATCCGAACAAATCAACCCCGAGGAGCAACACTGTGCCTGCTACTTGAATTTCATCTTAAAATTGCCTGCCAAAGGCATGTGAAGTGTACTCAAAACTTATGCTGTTCTTTCTTTGTTTAAATTACGATCTTGTCTACAAATAAATAATATGTTTTGTGGGATATCTTCGGGGGGGGGGACAAAACAATTAACTACCAACTTCCTTGTTGAAAGTTACATACTGCCCATATGCAAATCTAGCCTGTATGGTTCAATGTTTTATGCATGTTGCTGTGTTTTGCAGCTGTGAATTGAATTGTGCATCCATATCTTCAGAAATAACCCTGATTTATGTTTGAGTGTGGACAAAAAATCCAATATAACAGGATACCTAATGACATTAGGCTGAAATTGTAGTCTTGGGAAACACTTGTTTACACACACACACTAGATTAAAGTGATGTAAAGCGGAATAATTGCATGCATAACAGCCTTAATAACATGGATTTTCCCTTTATATGAGATGAAATTGTCCACTTACTAGTGATACTGTGATTAACCCAGATAACATGTTTGTTCTGCCAGCAGCTGGTTTGCCGCAGCTACTGGGTGTTACTGCTGATTAGCATATTGCCTGTTTGTTTTCACCTCTTTCATTTAGTTGTTCTAACAAGGATAACAGCCTCCTATTATCGGAGTCCACATTCATAAACAAACACACACTAACACACTGGAAGGTCCACACATACTAGCGCAGCAGTACGTACACAGACACGTCATGTGCATGTGTACACACACACGTGGCGCAGAAGCACGCAAACAAGCATGCAACACACACCTCTGCAGAACTCCCTTATCTTTGTCATAATTTCTCATCCAATCTGGAAAAGACTTGTCTACGAAACGTTAATTATTTACTTCAAGAAATATAATGCGATTAACGTGATTAGCCAATCTATTCATCTTGTATGATCGTATTTAGGTGGGGATTATTTTAAGAGTGTGTGGGCAGTGCGGAGGTGTGTGTGTGTGTGAGTGGTTAGATGTCTGAGCATGCAAAAGAGGTTTATGTATGAATGCCTGTAAGCACTTGTGTGTATACCTGCATGCAAGTCTATATGCGCCTGTGTGTATGTGCTTCAGCTGCAGTGTAGTTATGCTCGCTGTCCTTGAAGCAGTGCTTCAGTAGCTAGGGAGCTGCTATTCACTGTTTACAAGGCAGACACTAAAAGCAACTATTTATTGATGGAGGAGGACTGAGAGTTCTCTTCTCCAAGTGAAAAAAATCCGAACATGAAAAAATGAGACCAATGTGTGTTTGGAAAGCCCCGATGGAAAGCTGTTCCAGGTGTGGAGAGGCCAGCTGTATCTGTTATGGATGGGTGAAGGTGCACAAGGCATTTATGTAAATATGACACCCTACCAGCAATGTACCAGATATATAAATCCTCAGCTTAAAGGTGAACAATTACATAAAATTATATAGACATTTGTGTCACTTCTTGAGGTCGGGAGTTGAATTGAGGGCACAGAGGAACTTCCATTTTCAATAGATGTGATATTAAAACATAATCCAAAATGTGCATCTTTTGTATTTGCTAAATTTGTCTATCTATTGTTTGTTGCTGGAAAGGTAGTGAACAACAGGTTTATCAGAGGTTTTTCACTGGAAACACCTGTCTGATGTAGGTGGAAACAAGGCTGTTGGCCAGAAAATCAAAACAATGAGCTGAAACGCTCTGTATGTGGCAATCTAGAGAAAAAGCGATGCACCCAGTATCTTTTTTCAGAGTGCTCCGACTTCTTTGTGCAGCTGCTCCGAGCGCTTCTAATTGAAAATCTCTGAACTTTTCTGCCAGAAAAAAAAACTACATGGATACTTCTTGCTACATAAAAAAACACAAACCAAGCATTTTTTTTATGGTGGACTACAAAGGATGAGTTTATGAGTCTTACAGCCGGAGGAAAGAAGCTGCTCTGTAGTCTGGTGGTAGGACAGCGGACACTTCTTTATCGCTTGCCAGACGGCAGCAGGGTGAGCAGGATGTTGCTGGGGTGGGTAGTGTCTTTTAATATCCTTTGAACTCTCCGCAGGCACCTCACCTCATCGATATCACTGATGCTCAGTAAATGGATAACAAAGATGTTCTGGGTGGTTTTAATCACCTGCTGCGGAGCTCTCCTGTCCCGGGCCATGCACAAACCATGCCAATTTGTAATGTTTCCAAGCAGGATACTTTCTATTGCTTCTTTGAATTTCGCTTTTTTACATTTACTTAAGAAATACCACCATTTCTGAGCTTTCTTAACCATGTTGGAGATGTGAGATGACCATGTCAGGTTCTCTGTGATGCCAACTTCCAGGAACCTAAAACTTGCTCCCTCCTGATGTAGACAGTTTGTCTTCAGCTCCTTTTTTTCTAAAATCAATGATCAGCTCCTTGGTTTTGCTAATGTTGGGCAGTAAGTTGTTCCCTGAGAACCAGTCTGTAAGATCCTCCAATTCCGGCCGATGATGGTGGTGGCGTTCCCAAACTTCACAACAGAGTTCTCTCCATGTCGGGTGATTGCAGTCGTGGGTGTACAAGAGGAGGCTCTGGTGTTCAAACGTAGAGTGCTTAGTTTCATGAGGGAGATTGTATTGAATGTTGGACTGAACTCAGCAAACAACATTCTGATGTAGGTGTTGTTGTTTTCAAGATGTGTGAGGGCTGAGTGGAGGGCAGTGGAGAGGGCATGTGGATCTGTTGGCTCTCTATGCAAACTGGTGAGGGTCCAGGGATGTTATCAGGCCCAGCAGCTTTACTCATAATCACTCTCACATCTGCTGTGGAAACTGACAGTGGCCGGTCCTCTGGAGGCGAGGGCAGACTTGACAGCTGACTCTTTATTGCGGAGATGAACGATCATGAAAGGTGTTAAGCTCATCCGGCAACATGGCCTCACATGATGGGGAAGCCACGTCTTTGGTGTTGTTGGTGTTGAGGTCTCTCTCCGGTCTCTCGCCTCCGCTTTGCCTCCTTGATGCCAGCTTTCTGTCTTCGCTCTGGTGGGGGAATTATTTTATTGTCTTTGTGATCAGCACATCACCGACACATTTGCTGATGTGTGATGTCACTGTTGATCCTTAAGTTTGATGTGGTATCTCCTGGATGGTGGCATCTCTGAACATGTGCCAGTTTGTGCACTCAAAACAGTCCTATAGCGCTGCTGTAGCCTCGTCTGTCCACACTTCGGAGTAAGTTGGCAGGAGAAGCAGGGAAATGTGATCTGATTGTCCTAAGTGGGGACGAGGGAGGGCTTTGTAGCTTCTGGGCATATTCGTGTAAACATGGTTCAGAGTATTGTTTCCTCTGTGGACAAACTGGTGGGATTGAGGTAAAATAGATCTGAGATCTGTTTGATTAAAATCCCCAGCTACAATGAAAATACCATCCGGTTGTTTTGTCGTGTTACTGCTGATGACCTCATACAAATCCTGTAGTGCATTTTTTGAAGGAGCAAACAACATCAACAAAAAAGTTGATTCTCTAGGCAGATGATCGGCGTCTTAATATTGAGAATTCAACATCTGGTGAATATTGTCCATCAACTTTGATTATGTTTGAGCACTGAGCATAATTGATGTAAACACAGAGTCTGAACACGGTCTGCCCGTCAAGTGCAATAGCTTCATCCGGGATGTTATGATGGAGCCATGTTTCTGTAGAGGTGTGGGCACAACACTCTCTGATTTCCCATTGCTGAGATAGCCAGTGTCTTATTTCATACATTGTGTTATGCCTCCGGACCGGTGTGGCCATTATGTTTTCAGGTTGTCTGTCTGTCCGTCCGTACGTACATACGGCCCATTCTCGTGAATGCGATATCTCAGGACCGTCTGGAGGGCATTTCTTTAAAATTTTGCACAAACATCCACTTAGGCTCAAGGATGACCTGATTGGATTCTGGTGGTCAAAGGTCATAGGTCAAGGTCACTGTGACCTCACAAAACACGTCTTTGGCCATAACTGAAGAATTAAAATGCTAATTAGGACAATTTCACACAAATGTCTAATAAGATAAAATGACAAAGTGATAACATTTTGGACAGACATGGATGTAAACTGCAACTTGACTAGTTGATGGAGGCATACAACTGCGAGACGGTAATTCTAGTTGTCCTGAACCAGACATCAGCCAGGAGTGGGCTGGGTAGTGGAATAGCCTCAGGTCCAAGGTGGGTTAGCTTAGCTCTTATCCTGGCTCTCTCCCCTCTCTTCCTGGGCAGTAGCACCGCTTTCTGTGGCATTTGGTCTGGCTGGTCTGGCTGGTCTGGCTGAGTGGTTGGAAGATGTTGTGGGCAGTTGTAGTCTCAAGGTCTGCTGCACTTAATCCAATTCCCATGCTTCCTTTTCCGATGTTGATCAGTGTATTTCTGTCATGGGCCGTACACGCCTCAGTAAAAAATAACAAATTAAAACCAACATTTAGCAATGTTCATGGGAGCTACTGGCCACCACATCTGCATGCATTGCCATCACAATGGTTTCACATTACACACTTGACCTATTGTTAATATACAAATCTTGACTAGTGCAGCTTTAACTGAGTTGTTTTCTTTTGCGGCCTCATTCGTGACAGTATTTTGTATATATGCTGTCCTATATCTTTCTCTCTCCATCGCTCTTTGTCTCTCAGTTGCTGTGTTGTTCTAAAATATGTCCTGCACAGGTCTCCATAAATATCCTGTCAGGAGTGTTCGGATAGCTATTTGGAGGGGCCAATAAAAACAGACCCAGGGGCAGGAGCCAACAGACCCTCGTGTGGTGGTGACTGCACTGCTGCTCAACCTACTCGTAGGAAGAACATCAATAAAACACTGATGTTTTTATGTACATGTGGAGGGCTTTTCTTATTATTATTCTATGTTCGTACAGTCATCTGTTCCTATAAATCTGATCATTTTTCATTGTGATTATGATTTTTTTCATTTCAAAGTAATTAGGATTGTTAGCAGGGGATTCATTTCCTCTCCAATGTATGGCTATGAGATTTCCAGAGTTACCCATAAGACTCTGGTCTGTGCTGGTCAAGAGAAGGAGCGAACGCCCCCCAGGAACAAGCCTGTCATGGAGCTCATGCGAGAGACAGGAGACACGAGAGAATCAGTGGATCAGAAGAGTGTAAGCGTGTGAGAGCAAAAAGAGCCAGAGGGAAAGTAGAGAGGGACGAAAGTTATGTTTATTTTGAAAAATTCCCTGGAAAAATCAATGTGTTTTGAAATTTAAACAGCAACAGATGGTTGACAGTCAGATGACAGAGATGTGAAATATGGAAATTGTCCCCGGTCTCATCTCTCCAAAACACATAGTTACAGTTTCATCAAGCAAAAAAAAAAAAAAACGCAGCAGATTGGAGTGGATGCTCTGAGCAGTGAACTGTTCTCTAACTTCTCTCTCCATCTGCTTTTTATATTTCTCATTTATTCATAAACATTTTTGTTTTCCTCCTTAACTATACGCTTATCCACTTTCCTTTTCTTTCTTTATTGTTTCCTTTTTTCTCCTGCTTACCTCTCAGCTTTCTTTCGGACTCTCTGTCAGTCACTTATTTTCTCTCTCTCTCTCTCTCTCTCTCTCTCTCGCTCTCTCTCTCTCTTTCACACACATACCTACACACACACAAGCAGACAGGGCAGTGAAGCAGATGCAGTTGACGCTCTGCACCAGCGAAGCATAACAGTGTAGTTAGCCTGCTTGGCATGAAACAGAATGCCTCAGCACGGAACAGAGCAGAGCACAGCAGGGCTGAGGGCTTTCTGGAGCAGCGGGGGCATCTCACATACTTGTCACGTTGCGAGTTCAAGTCCAGTGTATCACCTGTTGTTGTACATTGTTACCTCTCTCTCTCTCACACATGCACGAACTCCTGTTTTGTTTTCAATCTTTATTGGAAACTATCTCACACAGCTACAGTATGAGGGAAAGGATAATGAGAAGAAACACCTACACTATCTACTTTAAGGTTACTGTGTAAATATCTCAACAACTGTTATATGGACTGCCATGACATTTTGTACAGGCATTCATGGACATCAGAGGATGAATACTAAAGGACTTTGGATATCCCCTGACATTTCCTATAATGCCACCAGCAAATCAAAGTTTCCATTGAAATATCTCAACATTTACCTGACGGTTTGGCACAAAATTTACGGTTCCCAGACTTACAGTAGACTGTATATAAGAAGTGTATGTAGTCATTGTGACATCCATTGGTTTTGTGGATTGCAGTTTTGAAGCATTGAGTTCAGCAGTTCGGCTGTCGCCATCTTGACTGTTTGCAATCAGAAGTGACACGAGAGGGTGGAGATAAGTACAACCGAACGCCGAATAAGACATTTTTAAGCGAACAAAATGTTAAAATTAACTTTACGAACTGAAAACCCACTGTAATGTTGGCAAACATCTCCCAGACTGAACAATGCCGTGGTAGCGACCTGTCAATCACATGGTAAACTGAGGTAATAATTCAAGTGAGAAGTAGGGTCATTTTCTCATAGACTTCTCTACAATCAGACTTATTTTTGCAACCAGAGGAGTCGCCCCCTGCTGGCTATTAGAAAGAATGCAAGTTTAAAGCACTTGCTTCACTTCTCAGACCCAGAAGATGCCCACTGTTCCCAGTTGATGAATACTAATAAGTCTGGTCTTCTAGTGCCACCATGAGGTTGCCATTTTCACCGTCAGTAAAATGTCTCAACAAATATTGGATGGATTGTCATGAAATTTGGTACGCATTTTCATTACTCTCAAGATGAATTGTATTCATTTCTGTTCATCCCTTAATTTCCCATATAGTGCTGTACTTTAAATTTAGTGTTAATTGGCAAATCTTAACATGCCAAACCAAGATGGTAAACAAACCTGCTAAACATCAGCTTGTGAGCATTGTTAGCATGCTGAAAGAGCATTAAGCTCAAAGCAGTGGAGCCTCACAGAGCAGTTAGAGTGGCTGTAGACTCTTAGTCTGTTTTTACTGCATATTGCCTTGACAATGACTTTTAAAATGGGTGTTAATAATTCATACTGCCTTCATACATTTTCTGCTCATCTTGTTCAGGGTATAGTTGGGAGCATGAACTGGGCGAGTTGCAGGGTATATCCACAGTCTGTCATAATAGGGCTAACTCACATACAAGACTCACCTGCAGCCGTAAATCTAACCTCCATTTTTCATCTGTCTGCTAATCTGCTATGCTACGCTATGCCTTGCCAAGCTGTATAATGCCGTTTCAAGCAAGAGCAGAGTGGACCATTTATCTGTGCTTGATCGCTGCACTTTTTTTTTTCCCTGACTTAATCTAAAGTCAAGCAAGCCTATATCCTATGCTGTGCCTCGCTGTGCTTTACTGCGCTCGGGTCTTTCATGCTGTGCTGTACAGTACCATATCAAGCTGAGCTGAAATGTGATTTTCCATGTATAGTGCTGCTCCATACTTTGGCTGCGCTGTGCTGTCCCATGCCGTTCTCTATACCAGAGACTTGAGGACGGTGGCGTTGCCGCAGTGCTCAGTTCACGCATGCTTCAGTGATCACAACTATAAAATTCTTTGATGAGCAGTTTGGATCCACGCCATAACCATTTGAGAGTCCTGGAAACTGTTTAACAGCAACTCAGTGAACTCGGTGAGCCGTTCGCAGAGTCGGTAATACAGTCAGTGGCAAAGTGTTGAGAAGGTTGAATAATAGAATTTTTTTTTGAGTAAGGTAATAACTGCAGCTGTCACATCTTCTAAATAAAGACTGAAGTATTTCTGTTTGCTGTTGCCTTTTATTAAATCATCCCTTACACTGCACAGTAACTTGTATTCATGTATTTTATACCTGTCTTATTCTATTATGTTGGATTTTTAATGACTGTTTTGAATTGTATTTAAAAGTCTGTTTATAATGCGTTTCTTTTGCACTTTGTCCTGATGCTTTATGTTTTATGTAAAGCGCTTGCTGCTGGAATACTATACTATATAAATGAACTTCCCTCGCCTATGTTCGACTGTGTAATCTTAGCTGTTGAAAAGCCCGGTTCCAGCTCTTTATAAGGATTACAAAGATTGTATTGTTATACTAATTATTAGACTTGTTTGTTCCACATCTTTGCTTTGAGTCCTGCACGGTAAGTAGTTCTAAATACATGTAGTGCAATTTAATGAGCACCAGAACTTTGAGTGAAAGCTGCTGGCTTGACCTCCATTACTGAAAAAAAACAATATGACCTTTACAATGTGTTAGAGGCACGTTGATTTATCTGATACGTTTTAAGGTTCCACTACAATAGATTTAATTTCATTATTACTGTCTCTGATAATGTGTCACCCTTTTATATACCATTCTCAACATACAATACCAAAACCATATCTTTCTTTATGTATCTTTTTTAAAGTAAAGAATGTCGAAAAGTGCACTCAAGCACTTTAATCCCGGCATGTTTTAATAACTGAAAGGATTTCTTTTTCCCTTTTTTTGTCCTCCTAATGGATGTGAGGAGGACAGCAGAGCGCTGGTTCGCTTTCACTGACTCATCACTTTCTAATTTGGGAAGCAACACATCTGCTACTAATTAACGAGACTGATTGAATCAAGGCTTTTACGGGCACACACATGGGTGAGCGGGCAGACGCACAAACACACTCACATGGGATCATTTAAGAAAGGAAGCAGACACTGTTCGGGAAAACAGAAGTTTTCTTTTTTTCAGTGTCTGTGGCTTAACATGACAGGATTGGGAATGAGAAGTATTTTTTTTTAATTATGTCTGATCCTAATTATAAGCAGTATTGCTCATTTGCATCACCTCAAAATCTTCAAAAAGCCAGTATTTTATTAAAGGAAGTGTGTGTAACAATAAGGGGATCTATATTTATATATTTATTATAATTAATTATTATATCTCAGAGCTAAACTAACTCTGTCTTCTGTTCCACTAGCTCACTTGTTTGCTCACACACATTCACCTCCATTCTCTCTCTCTCTCAATTCACCACTCACTTCCCATGTAACACAAACTGTAGGTGTTCACTTAGTGTTCTCCGACACACTAGGCACACGGGTGAAGTTTCATGTGGTTGCAGTCTGCAACCTCACCGCTAGATGGCGCCAGGTCCTACACACTGCACCTTTAAGCCAAATTGCTTTGCATGGAATTAGTAGTCTGTGTGGCATCATAGAGATAAATTATTGGATTAATCATCAATTACAATTGATCTTCACATATTCCACTCAGGCAGCAATATTCTATTGCTACATATTGACAAGAATAACTTGCTTCAAGTGAAAATTGGTATTTCCCTCTCACTTCCTTAAACTTACTATTCACGTCATTAGTTGTGTTGTGAACACAAAGTTTCCATGTCACGCATATGGTCCCAGTTGTATTGCTGCCTTTCTCTCTGTCCGGTGTTTGCTGGTGTCCATGTTCAATATTTTCTTATCTGAAACACACTCACATACAGTTTGTTTTCTAGCTGAATATTTAATCTTGACACAAACACTGGAAATAGCATCTTTATACGCACCTTGTTATCAGACTTATCAGACAGAGTGCTCTGACAGCTTTACCTGATGCACGCCGTCTATCACATTTTAAATATATCATGAACCTATTACCTACACACACACACACACACACACACACACACACACACACACTCACAGGTTATCTGGCTGAGTATTTGACACCAATACACAAGGTAGAATCTCAAGAAACGTTCTATCTGCAGCGGCTGTATATATGTTTTGCATATCGAATTCCCTCCCTAACACAGCAAACAAATAGTAAGAATGATAAAACGTCAAAGTAAACCAAAGACATATCTGTTGTGATGTACTATTCATACCCCATGTTTAACTGCACTTTGAATCAAAGCTTGGGGTAAAATGTCAAACTTTAATTAAAAGTAAACCAAATGTGTTTTTGAAGACACCGTGACACATTTACCCTTTTTTTTGTGTTTAACTGGAGACTTATCTCTCCACATTATTTGGTATCTTACTGTTTTATTACATTTTCATGTACCTACTGTGTGAATATGATACAGGGTTAGATCATGCTCTTGGTCATGTTTACTCTACGCCAGTCACAGATTTACGCAGGATTCCGTCTTGGCAAAAATATCAGTAACACGTCATTTTACAGGTCGGCAAATTTCATGGTAAAGGTGATAATTAGCATAATTAGCTATTTGAAATTTCTTTGGAATTAAACCAAATTACCCCAATATTTACTTAAGCACTTATCAAAAATTACTTTATTATAAACATCATCTAATAATTAGATGCTAAAATAGCATATAATCGTTAAAATAGGGCCCCTAGGCTATTTCCCTATTGGGAAATAGTTGAATATAATTGTTAAATAATGTTTATAAAAAAGTAATTTTCAATAAATTTTGAGGTAAATATTTGGGTAATTTGGCAGTAAATCCAAAAAAATTTCAAATAGGTTACTTGCTAATTATTACGTAATTACCAGGAAATTTGCCGACCTGTAAAATGAAGCGTTAAGTGTTGTTGATATAAGCTTAAAAAAATGCTCAATTTCAAATTCTACACTGTTTTTACTTGTAAACACTGGTAAAGACAATTTGTTAAGTTATATAAATAAAAAAAATCTCTATTCCTGAATCTCTATTCACAAAAATGCATATGTAAGATGCATACACGATTACTTTACTTCACTTTCAGAAAAAAATAACCTGAACTGAGAATAGACTACTCACTCACTGACACTGAATACAGAGAACCTGAGCTTAATAACCTTTTCTTTCTCAGATACAATAACGTGTATGCAGTAACCTGCACTGGATTGAGAGTGCACTGACCTTAACAACCTCTATAGTTCAGAATACAGAATGAAAAAAAAAGGTACTGACTCTCTCTCCTCCTCTCTCTGATGGTCTTTCTCCACCTGTCACTCAGTCATAGTCTGTGTATTGACTTTTCCTCTCCTCCTTATCTTCTTCCCATCACTCTTTCCCAGTCTGAGCCCCCGGGAGATAGACATTTGCCAACTCGATCTCCTCTCACCAACTCTCCTGTCCTCCATCTACTGATCTCCATCAGTCTATCTCTACATCCCTCCTCCCACACACATCTCTCTCCTCCTCTTTCTCAAATTCAGCGTTACTTAAGACCAGTTAAGTGTACAAGATCAGAATGTTCTACATTATTACTATTACTGTACACTTCACTATGTTATATAAACCTCACTCTCTGTCTCTGCTCCATCCCTGTCTCTACTTTCAGGAGTAATGGATGACCGTGATGTGGTGATGTCAGGGTCTCTACCACTTTCTCCGCCGCTGCACTCCCCCTCCACCTCCCTCTCTGCATCAGTGTGGTGATAGAGAGCCAGTCTTTCTCTCATGTTGCTCTATCTCGCTCTCTCCTTCTCTCTCTTTCTCCGTCCGTCCCCCCACTAATAGATGGCCATGGTGGGGTGGATGTGTCAGGAGAGGCATGCATGTTGGCTCCATTAAACTGTAACCTTGCTAGTCTGAAGGACGATCCTATAACACCTCTGTCTCTCTTTCCCACACTCTGATTCTCTCATGGAAATAAACAGGTACCCTGGGAGCTTGATTCATTCTGTTGTTCCATCAGAAATTTCTTAAAAACTTCCCTTGCCACTGGAAAAACATAATAATTGACTAATTTACGAAATTGCTAATTACTAAACAGCAGAAGTAATTAGTTGCAATACATGTTTCATTACTTTTCTCCTTTCCTCAACCCAGCATGGTCAAAGGTGCCATCCAAACAACTCCAAAGTTGCCTCATCACGTCACATTCTCTGTATTATACACGTAATAAAAAATTAGACATTTGGTTTAACAAGCAGCAAGCCGATGGTTTGAAGGTATTTACTGACCATCAATAGTTAGCTAAGCACCTAGCTTGGCGCTCCAGAAGTCTGGTCCTCAAAGTAACCTGACCCGCCAGATGTTTGTTACACAGAGCCATCTGAGAAGCTGACATTGGAAACTGTTTGGAAAAGGGCAGGAACTTTCAAAAGAGATACTTGGCAGGTGACTGGATGAACCATCCGTCAATCAAATTCTTGCCAAAGCCAGCCGGAAAAAGAGCGAAAACATCTTTTCCACTGAGAAAAACCGTCAGTGCCGTTCTTTGCTCTTCTTTCAATAAATAAAAATACCCTCCAGTTCTGATATAACTAATGCTATAGCAGCATCTACGCTAACCTCCTCAGGAGCCGCCATTGTTGTTCAAAACAAACAGTCGCCTCTTTGTGTCGTCAAATACCTAAGCCAAGCCTGTTGCTGCCTGTAGCTCCTCACAAGATGCTGATTGATCTGTGCACTGGCTTGCCGGACAGAAACCCATTACTTGAAGCCTGACAAGATGGATTTTAGTGTAGCATGTGTGACATCGCAAAAATCCAGCTGCCGTGCAAGGTAAGGGTCGCCTTTGACTGAACAAGACACCTCCCACAAACACAGGACTTTCAACCAGGAGACCGCTGTTCCAGACCGGTGTTTTGTTTTGTAAGTTACATTAGTGACGTGTGTGACGTGTTTTCTGTACTTATGTTAAGTTTTTTCCGTATGTATATTACTACGTTTATGTACTTATTTTAAGCCTAACAATGACGGGTTTCCTAAACCCAACTAAGTGGTTTTGTTGCCTAAACCTAAGTGAGTGTTTTTTTTGGCCCCTGGTACTGCACCGACATGCACATGTAGAATATTCACACCTTGGTGAGGCAAAACGTGACACTGACATGCTATCCTCTGGTGGACAGGTGGTTCTGTTACACGCTTTGGTGTGATATCAGGTTGAAATGTCAAAGTAATAGAGCAGTACGGGCATTAGTAACTGTCATGTAATTACTGAATTTCAAATACTACTTGTTATCATAAAAAAACTAGGAACATTGGCTAATGCATTACTGCCCAACACATTATTACATATATAAAACAAAACAGTAAGACTTATTGAAGCAACAGCGGCTCTCCTAAATGACTCAGGATACCACTAACCTCATGAAGCTCAAACCTCCCTGAAACCATGTCAGACCAAATATCACTCCTTAATTTACAGAGTGGAAGTGTGGTGGTTCATTTTTGAGTGGTCTCTTTTGGCCAGAGCTTTCTTCCAATTTGGTCTCACCTTAATTTAGTAGTGTGACACCGCTGGAGAGACAGCGCTGGGTGAAGTGGTGAGTCAATCCAATGTATTTTTATTTCTTCATAAAGCAGCACGGTGCTTCAAATGTGGAAGCTGATGGATCTTGTCTAAGCCATTGGTTAGCTGCCTGTGTTCTCTATTTCACTGATATGGGACACAAAGAATTGTGTTCGGGCAAGATGTCGATGTGGTGAGGAGCTGGCAAAAAGAAAACAATCAGATTGTACCATCCATCAGCAGTGTTTCAAAATAGACGGTGCCAGTGAAACAGTCTTAGGATCAGATTGAAGTGAAATGATATTTGTTCTGATCGTGCTGGTTCAAATTCTATTTCATCACAAAAGAAAGATAGAAAAACTGAACTCTATTAAGACAGATATCTCCCCAAGATGAGGTGTGAGTGTTGCCAAGGCTGACTGATTTGATAGCAGTGGTCTATCTTAACATTAATTTCCATAAAACAGACTGTTTTAAGGAAACTAATTTGAGATTTTGACCTTTTGTGCAGGGAAATGCATTGTGCTGAAGCTTCTTCTATTCTAGACCTACTGGTTGATTTGTCTGTATTAACAAGAGTCACCTCTGTTTCAACTCCATTCTGCATTTCTAAACAGGAGTGTGTTGTGACATGAATAGGCTTAATATATCTCTATAGAATATAATAAAGATAAGTGTGTACTTCACCGGTAAAGTCGATGAACCAGCCTCTGTTCCAATAGTCGCCCCTAATCCTCTCTGTGAAACAGGCTTGTTGGCTTCTAAATGAAACACTTACCTGGGGCATTAACTAATCAATACCGATCAATGACTCAATTGGGCAATGGATTGTCTGTCAGCCTGATGCACTGATCTTGTGATCAGCTGATTGATTAATTGGTTCATTGACTGGTTGGCCAATGTTGAACTGACAAGGGCAGACAGGCTGTGAGGAGTGGACAGGGTGTTGACATGTGATTGTCACTTGAAAGGAAATGTGTGTGTGTGACTAGCAGACATGCACACAGGCACTAAGATTATATATATCATTTGAATATTAGAAAGAGACATGCAAAACAATTGGCAATCCTCACATCAACTTGTTGTGATATGACAATAACAGGGACATGGCACTCCTCCAAGACACTAATAACAGCTGTGCAACCAAAACGGCCAAAAGCCATGTTGTAATTTTTGGAAGTGAAATGAAGCAAGAGTCGAAAACCTCCAGAGACCTGGCAGTGCACACCTCCTCAAATACAACTTTTGGTATCATTTAAGGTCCTCTATATGGAATTCAGAGCATATCTCTTGCCTCCACACGGCTCTCATGGTGACGTCTGAGCTGGCGGTGACGGTGCAAACAACGGCAAGCAGTGCAGAGTGGCGGCCGTGAACTAGCAGAAAGACTTGCATGCACTAAACTGTCTATGTTAACAAAGCAAAGAGAAACTCAGATTACAACACACACAGAGGGAGAGCGACTTCATTCTCTGCTCAGGTAGACATGACTCCTCTATATCCTTAACATAGCAAATTGTTGTTTACTGCTATATTAATCCCGTACATTGAACCTTTAATAATGTATAGTAAGTGTCACAGAATTATTTTCTCTCCAAATTAATACGTGGTTTGGAGTAAGCCAACCTTTATAACTAAGAATCCTTTAAGAGTTCAGTTGAACAATATTTCTGCCAAGGAAAAAAAAAACTTTTCATTAATAACGGTCAGGAGTTCCATTAGAACAGCAACTTTTTGAAATCAACTATAAATGTAACGCTCCACCTTTTGCTTTCACTTTAAGATTTGTCCAGCAGTGCCAACACGTTCTCATCTCAACTCATCACATACTGGGGCTTTGTCAGACCCCTCGGCGTCCCTTTTCGGTCGCAGTAAACACATGCTTAATGTTGTGAATTAAACAAAAACACTTGCTTGGGTTTAGGCAACAAAACCACTTAGTTAGGTTTAGGAAAAAAACAACATGGTTGAGTTTAAAACTATCAAGTTTGTTGAGTGAAAATGACAGCGAACGTTGTGAACATGGGAAATGAATGAAAAGTAAGTAAAGTGACGCACGAGACACAAACAGTGGTCTCCTGAATGAAAGCCCTGTGTTGTTGAGCTGATCAATCTCCCCTCCCGCCCGCCCTGTGTGTCTCTTTTGCTCTTTAAACTACGTCATCACAGCACTTTCCCTGAACATTTAATACTGACGTGGATGGGTTTATATTATAGTGAATTGGAAAGCCCAGTGTGTCGATGCTAAAGGGTGCCTTCTGTGTCGGGATCAAATGCCGACGGCCGTGACAAAGTGTCGGTATTTGGCACCCTGGGAATGAGAACGGGCTGGCAGTGCACAGCCAAGAATGCCTGTGTGACTCAAGTTTGTCAAACATGGCAATTCCACATGAATCATAGGTTTTGTTACTTGAAATTATATTGTGTATTGTGATTTGATTGTACTGGCTAAGTCATATGTATTGACTGATGATGTTTCTGTTCATTTGTATGCTCAATTGTCAAGACAAAATCCCTTGCAGCAGTAAAGAATGGTCCCTATTTCTGTCTTTTTTGTGTCATGTTCTTTGTTCCCCTCTTTTCTCTATTTATCTCAATTTCGACAATTCATTTTTGTTCTTCTTTCCTCTCCTCCCTGTCCATTCCTTGCACTCCTCTCTCCCAGGACCAAACACACTTGTCCTGTTTAGAAATCACTCAAGCGGTTTAGTGCATTGTGTCCTTTTCAACTCTTCCTCTACTCATGCCTCCTCTCCAAATTTGGTGACTTTAGAGACAAAAAAACCCCAGCTTACGAAGCTGAGTGACAGACACCCACACACACACAAACACACACACACACACACATGCTCGACTTATTGTCAACTATTTTGTGATGTTGATCCACAAAGAGAGCAGCCAAGCAGAGAAATGATAAGAAACAAACTGTGGAGTGTTCGGGAGGGCGGCAGGCAGGGGGGAGGCGATGACGAGAGTGTGTGTGTCGGGTAGAGAGCAACATGGATGTGAGATAAGTGTGTGAGCGTGTGTGTGTGCGTGTGTGTGTGTGTGTGCGTGTGTGTGTGTGTGTGCGTGTGTGTGTGTGTGTGTGTGTATGTAAGAGAGCAAGAGAGTTAGAGTGAGAGAGATCAGAGCATGTTGAGAGGAGCTTTTGGCTTTTCTCTCTGAGGATAAAGCTTGTTCCGGCCTTGTGCTGCTGAGTCCCGCTGCAGCTCTGTCCGTGGTGCTGAATCGGCTGGAGGGTCTTCCGTCTCTCTTTATCTCCCTCCCTCCCTTCCCTTCTTACATTTTCTCTCCTCCTCTCTGTCTTTATCTCTTGTGCCCTCTCATTGTCTTCTCTATCTCTCCCTCTCAACTTAACAGACGCTTTGTTGTTAAGAAACACAGCATGTTGCCACGGCAATGTCAACACGTTCAATATTGAAATGTCACCTCAAAGCAGCAACAAATACACAATGAATATACTAAATGACATATGAAAATTAGTGAATTAGAAAACATCAGCTATAAATAAAAAAAAGTTGTTTTTTTTGCATTGGAATAGTTTTATGTATGACATATAAGGATGCAACTAAAGAAGTCTATAGAAGACGACTGCCCTCAGCAGAAAAATGACAGCATTGGTAATTTATTTTTTACATTTACCTCACAAGGACCTCTCAAGGTCTCTTGTGGACGCTTCTGTCTGTTGTCTCCAGGAAACAAAGGCAGAAGTAATTATTATACCACCTCACAGCCTCTTAGGGAGAAGGCCAGGTCACACATGTGACTATGACCTGGAGGACAAGTGTTTGTATCTTTTTCCTACCAAAGTCAGTGTTGTTTTCTTCTAACCATGATGTTTCCTAACCTCAACTAAGTAGTTTTGTTAACTATGACTATTATTGTTGATTGATTATGATTTAAGTATCTGTTGTATCCAGACTGTATATAAGAAGTGGACATAGACACTGTGACGTCACTGGTTTGTAGACTGCCATTTTGAAGCCTTGAGTTTGGCATTTTGACCATCACCATTTTATTGTTTTTGCAACCAGAAGTAAAAGGGGTGAGGGTGGAGCTAAGGACAACCGAACGCTGACATTAAAACATTTTTAGGTGACCAAAAAGGTTATAATTAACTTTCATTAACTGAAAACACAGTTTGAAAGGGTTAAAAGTCTAAGACCAAAAACACGGAAAACTCCCAGTTGCAGGTAGCGACCTGACAATCACAAGGTAGCCACGCCCTAAAGCATCCCCTACTTTATGGTCTATTTGACTCTAAATTGGATCATAATTTACTAAATGAACATCATGCTGTATTGAAGAAGACTTTAAACTAGCACTTGAGACCATGAACTCATGTTTACAATGTTTACTGAGGTAATAAATCAAGTGAGAAGTAGGCTCATTTTTTCATAGACTTCTATACAATCAGACTTCTTTTTGCAACCAGAGGAGTCGCCCCCTGCTGGATATTAGAAAGAATGCAAGTTTAAGGCACTTCAGCATTGACTTCACTTTTCAGACCAGGTCCACTGGTTGTACCTTAAACTAACCAACTATAGCAGTGCCATATTAGTCATGGTTCACATAGATTGTTCTGACAGGCAGTGAAAAAGGACCTATTATGCCATTTAGTTTGAAAGACTGACATGATACACTACATTTTCTCATTTTCATTGACCTGCATTTTTCTTATCTAATCTAATAATTGTTTGGTCTCTAAAATATTATGAAAAATACCCATTGCCATTTCTCAGCCCCAGGTGACATCTTCAAATTGCTGGTGTTGTCCAACCAACAGTCCAATACCCAAATATTTTTAATTTACAATGAAATAAGATATATAAAACAAGCAAACAGTCACATTTAAAAAACTGGAAACTGCCCATCTTTAGATTCCTCAGTTATCAAAATTGTTGGTGATTAATTGTCTATCGACTAATTGCTTAACCAGCTAATTATTTATGTGCTAAAGAGATATTTAGCTGCAGTGGCGATATACTCTTTGACTCCTAGAATGTATTTTTATGTTTTTTTTTAGGAAAGAAAACTACATATTTCCTTGAATTAAGGGACGTGAACATCTTCCATATCAAATGCCTTGCAAAAGGAAGTGCCCTCTCACCTTTCCTTTAAAGCTGTGTGATCACAGCCTGTCCTCCAGTTCTGTGTTCACCGAGGCTGTATTTTTTCCTTCAGGGTTTATTAGTCACACTGGTCTGGTAGTCTGCCACCACATAGACCTGCTGTCTATTTAGGGATAAATGTGTTTCCAGTTTGCGTGAGGATTGTGTTGCTCTCTCCATATTTGTGTGTTCTGTGTTAGAGTTTGGTTTGGACAGATGCTGTGAAGGGTTAGCTTGACTGAATGAAGCTGTGGGACCAGCTGGCGGATGAAACCTCTGCTTTGGCTCAGTGCAGTGGTGAGAATTAAAGGTGCTGTTTGCTAAATGATTGTCGTATTTGATTGTTATTAGAGGATTTTGAACAAATTATGCCACACATGCAGAGTCTTCACGGCATTTCTGACGGCAGTAAATATTTGCAGAATTCTACTATCAACACTCCTCTGTATCTCTTCTTATCTCTCTCACCTTCTTTCCAATCCTTTTGTTTTCGCTTGCTTATGAACTCAATACCATGGCTGGATTTGTATGTGTTTGTATACCTATACTGTATTTACACAGCTCTGGTAACACAACTCAGCGGGATCCTTCAGGTTAGGGAGGATTTATCATTTGAGGTTCCCAAAATGAGCACATTTTAGTTTCTCCCTGGGGATACCCAGCCTAATTAAAACATTGCTATTATGGATAGGAACCATCAGAAACAACACTCTGACCCATTTTCCTGTTCTGACCGATAGCTAAAGAAATGCTGCTGCAGGCTTATTAAAATCTCATCACATTACGCCTTCAAATGCCACCAGAAGTGACTTTTATGCATGTTGTTTCCCAAAATAAACTTCCAAAACCTCCCCACCTCGCATTTCGTGTCTCACTCAGTCCATCTCTCTCACACAAGCACACACACATTTATTTATCTTTTATTAGACTGACCTTTAGCCTATACAGCCCAGAGGTGTTTCTCCTTAGATTGAGGTTATAGAACATGAAGCAAAGCGTCAGAGTTTTCATTTTCCTGGCCCCCCATCTAATCTCTACCCGTTCTCCTAATGTGTTTCCTCTGTTATTCTCTTTATCTCTTTAATATCCCCTGCCCTCCCAGCCCAACCACCACCAACAACCACAACCCTGAACTATGTGATGTTCTGCCAGCAGTGCACCATATAATTCATCCCATCTCTTGCTAATCAGAGCATTGTAGAGCACTCACACTTTATAATCCATGAAATCCTGCAGAATCTGTAAAGTGAGCACAGTAATCTGCCTCCTGCACCAGCTGTTTCATCCGTTTCTGATCCTAGCGTTCATCGCCACAGCTACTGAGAAACCGTGCCATCAGATGCTTTGGTTATCTATGTCAAAGAGGAAATCACATACCTCCGCATCTATAGTAGTGACTCCTAAACAGAAAGGTCTACGTTAAATGCCACAGTCATTTCATGTTGTTAAGTGTTTAGTCATCTGATTACACCTTCTATCAGGCCATTAAATAGGTGTCATCAGTGGTTATAAGCCCCATAGATGTGGGCCATTAGGGCTTAGGTTTTATCATCTATTCCATGTCTTGGCTTGGTCTTGTTGTCAATGTTAGGTTTCTGGCTGCTAGCGGTAGTTTTATACATACCGTACAGACATGGAAGTGGTATCAATCTTCTCATATAACTCAGCAAGAAAGCAAATATGCGTACTTCGCAAAATTTCAAACTATTGCTTTAAAGGTGCAATGTGCAATAGCAGGCCACATGCTCCAAACAAATAGGGGGTGGCATTTCACCTCTAAAACTGGGTCCATACGATCTAAATGTACAGTCACCAGTTATTAAAAAAAGCTACTACTACTAACTAACAATAGGGCACTGTAACCTCTTCACATTATGTGGATAATGTGACTTCTGAATGTTGTCTGTTGAACTAAAATTCTGGCTAGATTTACATATTGCACTTTTAAATGTAAGATGTAGTTGCCAGTTCCGCCTCCAATGGCAACCAGGAGTCCATCTAAGGAAAGTAACAGCTTAAAATCAATTTTCAAACTACAGTCCATCTTCCGATGGGATCACACCAGCCGTAAAGCCAAATCGGGTCCTATGGCCCATTTTCTACCCCCTATTTCCGGCGCCCTTGCTCGGACCACACCCATCTCCAAACTCAACCTTCATTTTGATCTCGACAACACACTTGTAAAGCTTTGTGACTCCAAATCGGGCCACGGGTATAAAAAAAAAGAAAGCCTTTGT
The DNA here is from genome assembly GCA_916701665.1 of Sebastiscus tertius. Taxonomy (NCBI): domain Eukaryota; kingdom Metazoa; phylum Chordata; class Actinopteri; order Perciformes; family Sebastidae; genus Sebastiscus; species Sebastiscus tertius. The sequence goes on from CAKAOH010040015.1 coordinate 105,429, forward strand.
GGTCGTTCCTGCAATATCTCCAGGTCACAATATAGAGTGTGTGTTTGGGAGATAGAAAGAAAAAAAAAAATGGGATTTTAATGGATATTTTTATATTGTTATTAAAAAAAAAACAAACAGTTTTTTGTTTTGGATCCCAGAACATGCAGAGACAGTATTTAAAAAAAATACTTTTGTTACCTGAAAAACTTAAAGTCATAATAAATAATACTAAAATCATAGTGTAGGCTACTTTTACCTACACTTGTATTCCCACGGCCCTCTTGAGGTCCCCGCCCCTCACTTTGAGAACCTCTCCGTGTCGGTGTGTGTGTGTGCGTTTGTGTGTGTGTGTGTGTTTTCTCCAGACAGACCCAAACTATCTCGGCTACTTCTCGCAGGCAAACGCCCCATCAGCGATGGCATCACGCACAGTCGTCATAACGTCTCCATCCGTTATTACCAGCTTGTAAATCCCGGAGCAGCGATTTGTCCATAGAACAGAGTAGGACGGAGGACGGAGGACACGGAGGCAAGAAGACAGACAGACAGGAGACAGGAGAGCAGAGGAGAGGAGAGGAGAGAGGAGCGGGTAGGCGTATATCGCCTCCTGGGACAAAAAGCCGCGCAGTGTGAAAGTAACTGCAGGAGGAAGACGGAGCGCTTTTTAACGACAGGGAGGATAAAGGACATGAATGATTTGAGGCTGCATGGTTTCCTGGATTAATCACCTTTTTTTCCTGACCTATAACGCCTCCATCCATCCATCCATCCACCGGGCAGCACGCACACTGCTGTCCGGCTGCCTCTCCTCCTTTTGGAGAGAAACCGACGCTGGAGAGAAGAGAGAGAAGAAAGAGAGGTCAAGACAAAGTCACTTCTGTGGCTGAAAAAAGGAGGTGGACGAGCGTTTACAAGCTCCTCTGATTCTGCAGTTTATTTTGTACTCTTTATTGTTTAATCTCTTGTACCTTTTGGCTGAAAAATCACCTCCCTACCGACCATACAACAACAGAAAAGGATGATTAACCAAGTGCAGATGCAAAGTGGATGAGTGAGATGTGATGCTGGAGCTTCTATAAAGGGGAGTTTAAACGTGGAGACCGGCTGAGGAGCCCAAAAAACGACGCTTCGCCGAGTACAGAAACGTTTCCACCCTCTCCATATCCATTGCCTTTCATCTCTGAGTGGATCCCAGCGATATTAACCCCCCGACGTGTTGGGTGTTTTCCTTAAAAATGACCGATTAAAGGAGTCTTACGCGAGGAGAGCTCATGTGGAGACCGAATGAGTGCGCAACGCGGCGGTGCGCCGGTTTTTTGACGGCGTTTTTTTTTTCCACGCGCAAAAAGCAGCTCTGTCCCAGTGGATCAGCAGCGGCGGACACCGGATTGCTGTAGGTTACCGGCTGCCACCGGTCCCGTAGGCCTACCTGCACCGGGCTTTCTTTTTTTAATGCAAACTCAACGGGAACTAAAGTGAAACGCCTCGCTTGCCCCATCACCATCACCACCGCTCCAGGAGCCCCGGTGCAACACCATACATAGGCTATATAAAAAAGAAAAAAAAGTGGATATATTTGGTTTCGAGAAATGATCTGACCAGGAGGAGGATTATTTAACATATAGGCTGAGTGGAGTTCTTCACCTGGCTTGTCAAAGATAACCGGAGGAGAAACAGCCTCTGTACCTAACCGGAGAGGAGGAGAGGAGAAGACGCACCAGGTATGACCGTCTCTTTATCTACTTTTCTCATCTGTCCGATTATCCCTCCTCTCCTCTCCTCCATCACCTTCTGCTTTCTGTGTCTTCTCGCTTTATTTGTGCTGCAACGTTTTTTAAAGGGGTTCATTTGCAATTTTTTTTAGGAGAGCTGAGTTGAGTGCACAGAGATGGAGAGAGATGGAGAGAGAGGAGAAGAGGAGGCAGATGGGGAGATAATGGCGCTGGTGTTTCCTCTCTCTCATACGATTTAGAGATGGTGATAGGCTATATATTCTGTAGATAAAAGACACAGGGGTGGAAGGAGGTGGAGAGAGATGCTGAGGGGGTTGTAAAGCATGCAAAGTGTGAAGAAATAGGTCTGATGAGGAGATGAGATAGGGTATAGGATAACAGCATGAGGAGGAGGAGGAGAAGGGGGCAAAGAGGAGAGTGAGAGTTTAAGAGGAGAAAGGGGCGACGAGGGAAGGATGGATGGATATAGATATGGAAGAAACACTGAAGGGATGAGAAGGTTGCAATTGATTAAACTGGGGGGAGAAGTGAGACAGGAAGGACTTAAAAGGAGTTGGTAGAGGGGGAGAGAGGGTGCTGAGATGGAATAGAGAGGAGATGGGCTGGGTGATAGGAGAGAGGTGTTCAGGGGAAAAAGGGAGAGAGAAGAGGCCATAATGGCAGGTGAGATAGAGGGAGGACTGCTGGAGAGGTGAGTAGAGAAAATAGGAGAGGACAGGAGAAGGTAATGGATAGTGGGCCAAGAAGATAGGAGATAGAAGAGGAATGGGAAAAGAGAGAGAGAGCAGGTGTTTGCAGCTGGCATTGAAATGATCCCTTAAGAAAGCTCTAACAGCAGCATGCTGGAGGCCAAGTGTAGAATACCCTGACAGTGCTATGTGCTGCATGGTATTATCCAACGGACTGCTGCGTAATGGTCGTTGCTGCACCATGGAGACAGAAGGAGAAGAGACACAAGAAGAGGGAGAGAAGAAGAAGAAGAGGGGGAGACAGCTGCACACAATTTAGTTTGCCATGTCAGCTCATCAGCTCCTCTTTACCTGGTGAATTTCCTCGTCCCTAACTGCCCCATTTGCATATTGATGGGGTTTTTGCGATGGCTCTAAGCCACTGTAAAACACATGTAAACACACATGCAAGATTAAATGAGGTTTGGGGGGAAGTCGTTCCGCGGTTTTACTGTTTCTGTCTCCAAATGTGTATACCTGTGGCTTAGCTGAAGCCTTCGAAATCTGTCTTGCCTACTCTCATTCTTTCTTTCTTGCTTGTATTGACACATCATGTTTGAATGTGGCTTGGAAACACTGGCCAAGTCTAGTTTTTGAATGCATTTTAGATCACAATCTTAATGCATGTAATCATGGTGCCCAGTTAATCAGGAGCTTAACATGCTGGGAAATGCTGGAAGTAAATGGCATCATAAAGGGCACTCTTTTTCAGCGTGTATCTTTGATCATGACCCCATTTGCACCACGACATTCACTCAAACACTGTCAGAAGATTTTATTAGGATTGAGCTTAGAGCCTCAAACTTGGCAAATATGCCCAAAGAAGATTGCCGGCTGACTTTTTCCTCCAAACCGACACGAAAATAAATTTCAATCATGCCCGTGTGTAATTAGGAGTTGATGTAGTCCTAGAGTGGGCTGTAATGAGCTGGGCCTGGATTCTCTAAATCATCGTGGTTACTGACATTTCTGTCACACTGTGCGTGCCAAACAGGCGCACAGCATTCTGGGTTATAAACTCATATTCTGGTCAAGCTCTTCTTTGAGATGCGTCTTCATATCCCACTCATGAATACCACTATACATGAACAGAATATTCTCACACTGCCATGGAAACAGAGTTTACACAGGCGGTCAAAAAATAAAAATAACATTTTTTAAACAGCCTCAGGGAGACGTTGTTAGGTGCAGCTATTTTATTATTTTAGTTTTCTCATGGCTTAATCCTAAAGAATCCTAAAACAAAATTGGATATATCTGTGCATGCAAGCACACTGATAAACAACTAATGTTTTTAAAAGCAATGGCTCTGAGCATTTTCTGGTTATGCCGCAGTGAGGTGAGACATCGAAATTGAACATAAACTGTTTAATGATCGCAAACAGCCCAATTTGTGAAGTCCCAGAATCTATGACACAACTCTGAATGTTACGTTTATTCACGTGGGAAGAGCTATTTGTGCTCCCTTTTTTGGAAAAAACACATTAATTGTTTTTGGTTTGTTCTTTGAAAAGACCTTTACTCATTGTGTGAGTCATTTTCAAAACAACTCAGTGCACATAAAAGCCCTCAATTGCTAACTTAGAGCATATTATAGCACACTGAGGGCTAAAACAACCTTGGGCTGTTGGGTTTCTCCTTAAAGGGGAGTTTTTCCTTGTCATTGTTGCAAACGTCATGGGAGATCTCTTGTTGGGTCTCTAAATTATAGAGTATGGTATGGACCTGCTCTATATGAAAAGTGTCTCGAGATAACTTCTGTTATGATTTGATGCAAATAAATTGAATTGAATTGAATTAAAACAGTAAAAATCTATTTAATTTAATTATAACAATGTAATAAAGTTAATGTTATAATCATGTTGGTCTTTATTGCGTTGCATTAGAATGGTGCTACAACTTGCTAAGCATATTAGTATCATAGTGGGCACGCAGTTTAAATGTGCTAATATATGTGCGTATATGCTAATAAAAATGACACTACTTTCTTGTCTGTGCTATAAATACAAAGCTAACACCAGCTGTGAGTTAGCTTAGCTTAGCATAAAGACTGAAACAACCTAGGTCTGTCCAAAGGTAACGAAATCCACATACCAGCACCTCTAAAGTTCACCAATTAACATCTTATATCTTGTTCATTTAATTCAAAAGTGCAAAACCCAACGTGTAAAAGTGACACGTTGTGGCGCTATGTGCTGGACAATTTCTGGGCCAGGGGCAGTAACTTCCTGGTTTTTGAATGAATTAAACAAATGAGATACATTGCCTTAATTTGTTAAGTTTAGAGGTGTTAGGCGGATCATGTTATATTTGGAGCTTGTCTAGTTTCCACCGGTTTCCAGTCTTTATGCTAAGCTAACTGGCTGCTGGCCCAATATTTATATTTACCAATGATAAAGTGGCATCTTCTGTTTCATCTAACTCTCGGCAAGAAAGCCAAAAAGTATATTTCTCAAAATGTACTACTCCTTTAAACATCAGATGTCAGAATGGATTAAGTAAGGACAGATTGGATTGACAGACTCGAATATACTGCGCAGCCAGTTCTAAGGGGTGTGCAGGAAAGGCAGAAATTCCCTGCAGAGAGGAAGGCCAAAGACACATTTGACCCAGATTTTCAGTATGAAAACAGTCCGTGAAAGTGGCGCTCCATGATCCCTCTGGCTTATTAGGGTTTAGGCTGAAGGTTACAGAAAACATACCAGAGGGATAACTGGGGCCAGAAAGCGTGAGAAAGCTGCTGTCAAAACCATCCGATCATTTTGAACATTGCAATCATACGTATACTGCTGTCCTATCGAGTCACTCAGATTAGCAAATGGCTGGGTTCTTCTCTCCCTTCTAATTGAGTTCAGCAGAGGTGATTGATGGGAGACGACACGGGACAATTGAAAAGGGAGAGTCCATTAAAGGAATACTTCACCCCCAAAATGACCACCAATTACTCACCTCATGTTACCTTGAACTCTTGAGGAAAACTGTCTTGCATGCCGCCATGGCAAATGACAGATTCAAAAATGAGAGAGCGAACATTTTTGATAAATTGAAGTAAACGAAGGTCATGTTTCACAACAACAAAACTATATCAAAACACCCGTTTACGAACTCTCACTCAACTCATGCACTATAATCCAAATCTAATTTATCCAGTCGTATCCTCACTACTTCCAAAACACATATTCGCTAACTACTTCCGCAAGAACAGTCTCACTTGTCTGTGCTAGTACTATCTATTGTTTTGATATAATTTTGCTGTTGTTAAACGCGGCCCACATTAACTTCAATTCATCAAGAATTGTCTTTGTTTTTGGGTTCTCAGTTCACTGTGGAGGCATGCGGAAAAAACAAAAACCTTTTCTTCAAGAATTCAAGGTAACACTGGTTGAGTAATTACAAATAATCCTTTTGAGGGTGAAGTATTAACACTTCCCCTACTTCTGCAAGAGTTGGCAAAGCGTGGTACTTCACATTAACTTTACAGTTTATTGAATCATGTTGAGTCAAAAAAGCAAGGAGGAAGGCTTGATTCTGAGAGGAAGAAACATGGAATAAAATCAGTCCAGTTTTACTTTGCTACATTATTACAACAATCAGAACAGTTGTATAATGGATTACACAATTATGAACCCTGAGTTGCATAGGTCTGTGCTAATAGTTTGGTTCTGACTCATCAGTGGCAATGACTCCTCATAATGTCTGATTGGCTAGAAATGACACACAAGCACCTTTTGAACTGACTTCGAACAATGGAGCCTTCTTTTTTTTTTGACGCCATGCAAAGTACCTTTCATTCTGTCAACCTCCGATTGAATAATGAAGCTTGAGAGAAGTGTAAATTCTGGAGGAGTGTAAGTCTAATTGATTGATGTGTCTGTTTGAGCGAGAGAGACGGAGCAGAAAAGAAATGGGACTCACACAGAGAAGCTCAATGAGTTTTAAAGAGAGAAGGAAAATACAGTTTCATCTCTGTGGGGAAATGATGTATAGAGGTCGGCAGGTACAAGCGAGGCTCACGCAGTGGTGTTTGTTATTCAGACTGAATGTTTATTGCAACATATCCTCATACATTGGTTTGTGTGATATCTTACAAAAAGTTTTCCTTTGAATGTTCAGCAACACGTGTCAATTTCCAATTTAGGTTTAGGAAAAGATCAACTCGGTTAGGTTTAGGCAACAAAACTCTTTAGTTAGGTTTAGGAAAAGATTGTGGTTTGGATTAAAATAACTCAGGAAGTCGTGCAACGTAAGTACGGAAGTTTTGTGACAAGTAAATCAACATTAACTTCTGGTTTCACACGAGGTACGAACACCTGTCTCTTCGGCAAAAAGGATCGTGTTTTTTGACCCACCCATCCACCCCTACCTCACGATTACGTGGATCACAAACAAATTGATTTTGTGAGATATATGAATTACTGTGCATTACTTGTCGTAGGTATAGCTACGAATGGTGTATGAGAACAGCCTGGTTTATTTGTACACTTTGGTGTATGAATATTTGAACATACTGATAATGATGTGGCTGCAGTAAGGGCCTAACATTTGCAAGATGAGAAATTGGAGTGATGTTGCAGTGATGAAAGATGTGCAAGAATGGACAGGCTGAAGAAATAGACAGATGAAAGGAAGGGAAGAAAGAAAGAAAGAAAGAAAGGAGAAAGGCTGGAGGTAGTAAGAAGAAAAAAAAATGGAACATAGGAGGCTTTTGGGGGGAATTGACCTTTATTCAACAAGACGGGTCAATTTAGAACAAATTCTGTGTTTGGGTGAAGCAGAGAGAGGAGGAGATAAGGAAATGAGGGGAGGGGAGAAAGGGTTGGTGAGGAGGAGGAGGAGGAGGGGGAGGAGGAAAGAAAAGGACGGGACACACGAGAGGAAGAAGGAATCAGAAATGAGAGGAAAAAAAGAAGAGCATAAGGTGAGAATATTTCGTCGTGAAGCTCTAGGTGTTAAGACTGTGATATGGCAACACGCTGTTTTATAGTTTTTAATGTCCAAAATATGTCATCATGATGCTCTCAACACAGCGACATGCTGTCCACTACAGTGGGGGTTTAAATGTCTACACAGTTAGTTTGTGTGTGCATGTGCATGGCAACAGATGCTGGTTCAGTGGCGCAATCCCACCTCACCGGGGAAGAGCGGGTGAGAGATGCTGCTGAAAGAGAGAGAGAGAGAGGTGAAGAGAAGGAGGGAGGGATGGTGCCAGGAGAAAGAGAGGAGCGAGCGGCGTGCTGAATGCCAAGCAGCGTGGTATTAGAATGGTGCTGTGTTGAGCAGGCAGGCAGAGGGATATAACACTGCTCAGCTAAACCACAGTATCCTGTAAGTTCCCAAACTTCATCTCTGGGGATGACAGTTTTATTGTCTTCTTTTTTTTCTTCTTCAACCAGTATCAGGCTTTGCCGATTTTAGACTGTGCTTTATTTGTTTGTTTTCGTCACAGCCCCAAAACAGATTTTGCCGATTTATTATGACTATGTAAAACAGTCTACAGCTTATACAGTCAACTGTACAGTTATAACCTGTAGCTATGGATGCCTCAAATTTGTCAAGAGTAATACGGGGATCTATTTTTATCATCCTTTGACATCCTTTGGGTCCTGGGAAAATACTGGTGTGTAGCAGCAATTATCTGCCTTTGCTTCTTACTACCATAGACTGTATATAAGAAGTGGACATGGTCACCATGACGTCACCTGTTTTGAAGCGGAGTTTGGCATTTTGGCTGTCACCATCTTGTTTTTTTGCAACCAGATGTGACACAAAAGGGTGGAGCCAAGTACAACTGAACGCTGAATAAGACATTTTTTGGCGACCAAAAAGGTTATAATTAACTTTGATGAATTAAAAAAAACACTGTGAAAGGGACAGTTTTATGACGGAAACATGGACAACTCCCAGACCGGACAACGATGTAGTAGTAACCTATCAATCACAAGTGCCCCACGCCATAAAGCATACCCTGCTTTATGGTCTATTTGACTCTAAATGGGACCATAATTTACTAAATGAACATCATGCTGTATTGAAGAAGACTTGAAACCAGCGATTGAGACCATAAACTAATTTTTGCAATGTTTACTGAGGTAATAAATCAAGTGAGAAGTAGGCTCATTTATTCTTTATTTATAAATATTCATTCATTTTTTTTCTCTATAATTTCACTTGAGACTGTTATGTTCATTTGGCACTAAGTTCTTAATTACTGTAAATGAGAAAATACTCAGTAATATTAATTTATGAAGTATTTAATTCACACAGTAGTATACAAAGATAGCTTTCACTATGTGGTTATTTCCTATGGACTATTTATTTGTTGAATAACTGTAAAACATTCTATATCATGATATGTATCGTTATCAAGATATGAAATGATCTATATTGTGATAGAAGACTTTGGCCACATCACCCAGCCCTATGATTAGCCTTGGTTTTATCTGGTATATCGACCTCTGTAAAGTCACATACAGCATGTCATACTTATTTCTACATTTACTCATTTGACAGATGACTTTTGTCCAAAGCGACTCACAAATGAGGTACAATCCAAGCCATGGCGGATCAAGGCAAAGCATTTGTCACAGCCCAAAGCATTTTTTATGTGCTTCACCTGGCTTGAATTCTAATAGATTATTTAATAAATACTGGAATTAATACATACCAATTGAGTGTCACCTTCTTTTGAAATGAAATCGAGCTGTGCATATGTCCAGCTCATATTGTTATGAGGAGTTAAATGGGAATTTTAGTCTGAAATATATTTAATTTGGGGGCTGGTTCTTACCGGTCAGTCATCCAAAACTAACAACTAGGTTACATGAGGGATTCCAGTATTTTGTGTTCCCAACCAACTATTTTAGGGATGTGGAACATGTGCCTCATCCAGTATGGGCACTCCAATCTTGGATAGCCTCAAAAATCTGCCACTGGGGAACAAACAAGGGCATGTGATGAGATGATATGATTAGCCATGACTGGTAAAAACATTAGTCCTAATCCTGCCACTTCTATAACTCTGCTGAAGCCACATCAACACGTCCGGTCACATTTAGGCATGTGAATAAAGTATTGCATTTAACAGCATGATTACAGTATTAAATTAGCATATTTTACGACCATAGTGGCCCACTGGTACTTTCCATTAATAATTTGTGTTACGGGGCGTAACAGGCTATCTCACCGTCACTGCGTATTTAGAGATTTATGGCTCTGGAGTAAGCACCTACAGCTTTTCTAATTAGTCCACAGTGTAAAACCAATCCACCAAAAAATAGAAAAAGTCTTAATGTAGAAACGAGTGGCTAACCCCGGTTACCCAGTTACACTATTATGATTACTGACTTGTGCTCTTGCTTTATAATAAAAGCCATAATCAATTATTTTTTTACTGAGAGGCTTTTACATTGAGTGCAGCTTTTACAGTTTACCGTGCATTAACAGCATGCAAATGGCATAACAGTGGTTAGATTTTAATAGTACATAAATACATTAAAACACTCATTTCCTTGAAAGCATTTGTTTTTATAAAAGTCAAATAAGCATAGTTCCTGTAACAGAAAAAAAAGTTAAACAGGTGTCTAGACAGTTAATTAACAATTGTTGATAACTTGGGGTTTTTGTTTAATATATTGATTTTATATGAATTTATTTTTTATCTACTCACATCTTGTATCAGTAACACCTTATATCATGTTACACACAAATGTCAGTAGTTTCTAAGGAACAATAATGAACTACTCATTAATGAGTAGTTCCTGAATAACTCTAATTGGATGACTGTATAGTAGATAATGAAGAGTTACTGGAGAACAAACTGGGAGATACTATATTAATGAATCATTAGAACAGGGTTGTCATGATACCAATATTGTAACTTTGAGACGATATCTGCCTAAATATCTCGATACCAATACTGAAACGATACCGTGGCAAAAAGCTAAAACATCAAGAAAAGTAATGGAATAATAGATGACAGAACATGGAATTAAATTACTTAAAATAACTTTTGACAATGTTAATGTAAGACGGTGCAGGATTTGAAAAGAAGCCATAAAACAAAATTTTTTGGACCATAGTGTGTTCATATATTTTAATATCCAACAGGAGAAACTGTTAATTTAAATCAGCTCTTTACAAGTTCACATCTCTCCACCATCACATGTCACGCTGCTTCTTTTGGCACGCCCACACTGCCCTTCTGTCACACATCAACGCAACTCATAAATATTAGAGATGTACTGTACTGACCGATGGGCCGCCAATCAAACCGGCTGGTTGTCAGCTGATTGGTCATGACCGGCGACCGGCCGATCAGTCTCTTAAATCAGGTTTTTTGCCGGTCATTTTTACACACGTGTGCCACATGATGTTGGATGCAAGCGAGCGTTGGACTATCACATCACGTAACATCAGATGCTCTATGTTCTCTGTAATGTCAAACAAACCGCGTATCTGTCTGGAGAAACTGTAAGTTATTTAATAGACAATGTTTTATCATGAAAATAAGATAATATAAGATAATAAGATTGAAGCTCAATTTTCCATGAAAGAAAAGATAAAAAAAATATTTTTGTATGCTGTCAGTTATAGTTCTTCAGAAGAAAATCGGAACCGGCAAAAATAAGAATCGGCAGGTCCGACTTTTAAAAAAATCGTTAATTGGAATCAGCCAAGAAAATTGAAATCGGTTCATCTGTAATAATATTAGCTTTTATTAAAACACTGTCATTCAATTGTAATAAAAAGGAGTATAGTTCTGTTTTTAACAGCAGGATATTGCGATACCTTTCTAGTATTGGCACATACCGTGCATCACTATCAGTAATGATTAGTTTTGCAGTTTCTGTGCAGCTTAAAGGTTGTTAACGGAGTTAATTAGGAACTAGTCATGAGGAAAGTGCTCTTTTTTCCGATTCACAAACTAACCACTCATCCATTACTAATTACTTAATCGTTAGTTACTCTTTTTCTGCACCTCCAAGTAAAGTGGTACATCAGTATACTCGACTTTACTTGTTGTTCTTGTCTTCTCTTCAGGCAAACAGCTGTTCTGTGTCTGAGCGTGTCAGTCTTCCTGTTTGTACCCTCGTGTTTGCGTCTAACTGTAACCCCTCTCCCCTCTCCTGTGTAATTGTCTTGGTCTGGGGTGACGGAGCAGACCTGACAAGCGAACCCAGATAGTGAACGGAGATAGATTGAAGAGGAGTGTCTGCTCTCTCCTCTATCTCTCCTCATCTATTACTCGTGTCTGACAGAGGCAGCGCTGCATGATGGATGAATGCCTCTCTCTATCTCTATCCACTTCTCACTCCATTCACTCAGTTTCGCTCTCACTCACTCATTTTTCTTCACTTGGTTTCTCTTCATCTTCCCGTCACTTGCTTCCTTCATATTTTTGTAATTTGTCTCTATGTTCTCTCTGTGACTATCTTTCAGTCTTTCGTTGTCTCTCTTTCTTCCTCTGAGGTACACTCTTTATTTTCTTTAGCATGTGCATGGTTAAGGTACTGGGGCAGAGTTATCTATCATTCTGTGTTTCTTGCCATTTATCAGTCTGCTCTGTCTCAGACATGAGTGTCTGCTATCGGTGCTCACATTCAATTCTCCACACTTAATGCTGCCGGCACGGTAGCTTGACTTTTCAATTGTAAATGAACACAAACATATGCAGGGCACACTTGGCCTGAAATAAACCTAAACTGAAAATAGTAAAGCTGATGCAATTTAGAGGATAAATTGTAGTAGTTCTGGGTTAAGAAAATACAGCCAGCACAGCAATATAGCTTTCCGTAATGGTTTCTTATAATGATGTGTCCTAAATTGTAGTTACAGTATATAGCTAAATAGACAATGCACATTGATCAACAGAAACAGAATGGAAAAAAGTTAACCAATGGGATCATTTTCATATGGTGCCCCTAGCCAGATATTAATATGTATAATATCCAATGACTGTGGAGTGCCAGTCTGTAATTGTTATGGCAGGAGCCAACAGAGCATGGATGGGATTTGGACAGCCTCTCGTCATTTCCTACTTTAGTAAAATACTAAAATTCATAATATGCTTTTCTTCAGACAATAGTAGCACTTTATATCTGCAAAATGTCTCTGAAATGTTACCCGAGACAAAATCTTTATCCCAATGCAGCTGTGGTCGCTTCACTCGTCGATGCTGTCTGTGTGGATGTCTTTCATTAAAACTGCTGTCTGCTATTTATTTGTTCACTCCACTCTGTGATTCACTAGCTTGCAACGCTTAGTGTTTGCAATAGATTCCAGTGCAACATTTTTTTGCAACAAATGCAGTGGGTGACATTGGTAAAATAAATGACTGGAAATGGATCGGGATGCAAATCTGTTGATACAGATCCACGAACAAATCCCTTCTCAGCATCAAATCATGCAGATTGGCTCAGGATATCCCTAGTTGTTACACTGTTGCACACATTAATCTCTAACACACACACACATTACTAAGGCTGGGTATTGGCAAGAATATGGCCTTAAGATGCATATCATGAAACAGGGGTAATGATTTAATATATTGTGACACTACAAGGCGATATATTGCGATGTTTTAAATCTGATATAAAAAGCACACCATCATATGCATAAAATCAAGTTAAAAAAAAAGTGATTAGCATAAAGGGGCATGTCTGTAAAGGGGAGACTTGTGGGTACCCATAGAATCCATTTTCATTCACATTCTCTTGAGGACAGAGGTCAAGGGACACTTTTGAAAATGGCCATGCCAGTTTTTTCCTTGCCAAAAAATCTTTACAGTGTTTTGGAGAATCGATACTGTATCGCAAAACATACTATCGCAATACTCATGTATATCGGTATTGTCTTACACCACTACACATTACCTTGCAGCCTTTCTGATGGTTGATGTTTGCAAGAATACAAGACAAAGCCCCCAGAAATACTGGCATTCCTATGTGGAACAAATTCTGTATTGCAGAATGAACACAAAAGAAAATGTGGCCATGGTCCACATTGGCACATTTCATTGGTGAAATGAATTGAGTTTGCTGATGGTTCTTAATTTACTGATGAAAAGAAGAGAGTCTGAAAGAAATGCATTAACCTACCAGTTTGAAGATCACATACCAATTATACACCATGTATAATAATTTCCCCATGTCTGATGTACTTCTACGTCTCTCTGTGTCTCTGTGGCTCATTCTTTCTTAAGTGTGCTCCTCATGCTCTGGTGTGTGAGAGTGCTCTGATATTTGTGTACAGTGGTGTGTGAAGGTTTCATCTGGCAATTTAGTCCACTGTAAATGTCAAGTTTAAAATTAATTTTCATTGTGACTGAATCCGAAACTGCCTGGCTTTTTGTGCAAGGCTGACCAAGCCTTTTTTGGAGCGTGGCACACATTGTTGTGCAGGATGTCAAGAGATTTGAGGCCTAATTACTGAATGCTCAGAGACACCACACTATTATAACCATGTCGGTACTGAGCACAACATCATGAGTTCATTTTACAAAACATAAATCAAATAATTATGTGGAACATGAACAAGACAATTGCTAAAAATAGTTAGAAACATGTTATTGTAGACAAAACTGTGATAATAACTAAAATACACAATATTCTGAAGCAATACGGCTGCCAATTTTTCATAGGATTATTTATTTTCAATTTTATAATACTTACAGCCAACTATACAGAGTCATTCACATTGGTTTTTGCTGCAGTTGTCCTTTCTTTATTGCATTTGTTCCCTAAAAACCACACTGGTAATTTCTAGTTTGACAAAGTAATTGCAACTCAAGGCCCACTTATGAGCTTTTTCCAGAGCTTTCAGGAGCATCTCACAGTGTTCATCAGCCCCAGTACCAGTCCTGCTGCTGGAAGAGATACAGAGATGTGCTGGGAAGCTCTAGAAAAAAGCCTTGAGTTAGGAATATTTTGTAAGCTGTTTTTGGGCTCAACAATGGATTTTGAGGTTTTGCAGTTTCTAGGTTTACAGAAACTAAAACGAGGTCGTCTTGTAAAACGGTATGATAAAGAAGGACACATACCACAACATTCGTTCTGATTGGTCAAAAGTCTTGGAATTTGGTGCGGACATACTTTGGACAAGTATTTAACAGTACAATTTTAAACATTTTTTGATCACATGAAAAATCACACTTTTATAAATAGTCAAAGTCAGGATTTTTGAAAAATTTGAAAAAACACCAACATTGTGTTTATTAAATGTTTTCCATATAAAACATTTTTTATATACTGCATAAGTGTGCATATCTTTGATATTCAACCTGTTATGAGTTCAGAGATACCAAATACTTGATTGTGCTCCCTGTAGTTTCTGAGACACAGCCGTTTTCTTATTATTTGGGCACATGGGACTACTATTTTTTTAGATATAAATTCACTTTTCAGCCAAACGGTTTGATTGATTTTGATCCTAATCATCCATGCTTAGGCAAGGCAAGCCCAGAGAACACTTCCACCAAAGGAAATAAAAAAAAAATTCAGTTGCGGGCACAAATGGGTTAAAATATAATTACCTCATTATGGTCCCACCCTGTGTGTGTGGATGTACAGCACTTCTATCGTACTGCTCAGTGCACAAATGCACAAAGGGCTCTTGGGGCTTTAACGTTGTAGATTTTCTTCCCCCAATCAGTGCACACTGCAAACAGTATTATAAGTGAACACACAGATTAATGAATGCACAGAGCCCGGCTCTTATAGAAGACTTCCTCAGCACTTAAAAACCTTCCCATGCCTCTTGATCTTGACATCGCAGAACATTTACCATAACATAGGATGTAATGCACGCTCTTTAGGGCATCGTCTGACGCGTTAAGGGCAATAGGTGTGAGTGTGTCTCCCCGAACTAATTTGTAGCTACACCTACTTCACAGAATTACAAGCAATAAATTCCAACCTTGTCATCGGTTTTGAAAGCAGGGACAGTCAACCCCTCAGTCTTGATGCGGCCTGCTCAGCAGTTCACAAAAGGAGTGTTTGTTAATGCAGGATAAAAGGACAGACCCTGCTGGGTTGAAATGGTCCACTTGACGCACCGTGAGCCTGATAGTCTGCGAGATAGTCGGGAGAAATAATTAGACTTGAGAGGGCAATCTACTGTAGATAATGGCGCTCTTCCGGACCTAGCAGGTTAGTAATAGTTGCGGTTTGTGCAGCGGACGGTAAACGGAAAAGTCATTGTTTATCAGTGTTTGTAGCTTAGCTTTGATTCTAATCTGGACCACCGCAGCTTAAATCTATTTATCTGATTTACATGGCTTTGCTTTGTCTTCTGAATTATACACAACACTGGAGCTCTGTAACTGGACATTGTAGTATTGACTGTGCTGTCATTGTATCACGCGCTTACAATTCCCTCATGAGACACTGGGGAAATTATTTCACTGCAGCTTTCTGGAAAGCTTGTCAGTGGTTTAATATCAGAGTTTAACATCAGAAATTGCACTTCGAGCTCGCCCTCAAAGGCACGGCACTCTGTAAGTGCTCAGTGTAATTTGTAAACAAGAGTGGAAAAACCCACTTGCCAAAATTTCAGCCAATTGAGCTTTAATTAACAGTCTCAATTTTTAGGATAATGCGACAGTAAGTAAAAGAGAAAAAAACATGCTTTACTGATTCCCTGTGTGGATAATATAGTGCTATTGGGATCAACCACAGTTTAAAATCAATATTTGGAGCATATTTAGTTCCAGTATTAGAACAATGTTGATACACTGTATCACCCGACAACTGTTTTAATAATCTGGGTGGACATTTCTTTTCCCCCCTCCACATCTGGCATTTTATTTCCTCCCAAGTAACTTTCTAGTTTTACTTCGGTTTAAATAAATAAATAAATAAAACACTGGGGTACAGCCATCCTTCAGTCAGTATGGGGGGCTGGGAGCTTTCACAAAAGTAGAATATGGGTTATATTTCCTTTGAATATGGATGTGATGCTGGCAGAGTGGAAGCTCACTCTGCAGACGCTGTTTAGCTCACAGATCATAGGACATGAAGACATACATCAAACACACATACACACACACGTATGCATGCACGCACGCACGCACACACACACGCACACACACACAGGTATGTATTCTGTTATTCTGTTACAAACCCAAGCACACAAGTTAGCACTCATACTCAAATATGCAAGGTCTCTGTCACACACACATGCACACTAATTTTTTTCTACTTTACAGGCGCCTGTGAGGCTCCTGATGCATATTTGATGATGGTTTGACTGACAGTGGAGAGGCTTATGTCTATAAGTGAGTAGAGACCAAGCAGCAACTCATATCGAGAAGAGTGCCTAAGGGTGGAGTACCACTGATGGCTGCTATACTGTAGATGCTGACAACCTATGGCTCTATTACAAACCCATTCAAAAGAGTGCCAAATCTCTCTTAAAATTAAATGTTTGTCATTATGGTTTCAAACACATTTAATGTGTCCATAAGATAATATAAGATATTCCTTTATTAGTCCCACAGTGGGGACATTTGCAGTGGTCAGCAGCAAAGGGGATAGTGCAAAAAACAAGAAGCATCAAAACCTGCAGTAGGCAGAATGTTTTTGGCATCATTGGGCAAAAATCCCATAATAACCTTTCAGCATATTGTAATTCAAAAAAAGTAGACTCCTGCACCTCCTCATGGCTCTGTTTTCAGGCTTTAAAAAACATGTGGAGTCTTTAGCCAATCACAGGTCATTTTAGAGAGAGAGCTTTCCTTTTGAGTGTTCCTATTGGCTGTGCTCCAGCTGGTGGGCGGCGCTTGGTATTTATATTTTTATGGGTAGAAATAAGCAAATATGATTTAGAGTTTTATAAAAATAACTTTTTTTTTAATCATATTTTCTTATTTCTACCCACTGCTGCTTTAAGGTTCATAGAGAGGTATATTCTCTGATGTGTAGGTCTTGATTAACAGGTTGCTATGGTTGCTTAGCTACCTGCTCACAGGCCATTCCTTGCTGCATTATTCTATAGTCAATGTGAACACAGATAACAATGATTTTTTTTGTTTGTTTCTCGCATTTAACAGCTACTGCGGCTGTAAAAACATGCAAATATCTAACACTCATGGGATCCATTGTTGAATGTTGTAAATTAATTGGCCACTTAGCCACAGTTGAAAAGGGATCATTTACTGCATCAGTTTGAAGTGTTGTGTACACATAGTTCTTACATTTCAAGTTGTCAACATCCGCTATGCAACAGAAAATAAAGCATTATTCATAATATATGACACTATATATAGTATAGCTCTGTAGCCCTCCTCGGCTTTACGGAGCTTTTCATAGTGAGTTTCAGTGCATTGTTTAGCTTTCCGGCCTGCAACTTTACTGTTTAGTTTCACGGAAGTACTACTCTCCGCTGCAGCAGGCTGCTATTTTCAGCAAAAAAAAAAAAAAACACTGTACACTACCTGCTCAGCACCAAACAGCAGACATACACAGTTACAGACTAGCTGATGAACATAGTGCAGCATTTAGCAGCTAAGACTATAATTCACTGTCTGTTGTAGCCAGGAATGATACTCACTCTTGCCAAACTGCGTATCGTCCAGGTGTATTTCTTGGCTATATAGGCACAAGCAGCGCCCGAAATGCTTCAAATGCGCCTTTTGTGTGACTTGTGCAACTTTATCTTCCAAGCTTGAAAAACATATGTGGTGATACTGCACTCATTAAAATGAATTTATATCATTTACTACACTATAATGTTCTCTTTTAATGCCAATGTATTTAAATGGCAAGAGCCAAAAGTAGATATTGAATGCAAGGACACATTTGGTTCAGTTTCAGAAAGCATTTTATCATAGTATGTAATAGGGGTGTGACGAAATATCATGCCACGAAATATCGTGATATAAAAACGTGATGATATGCATCGTCGAGATGAAAAACTGAATCGCGATATCAGGGCATAATAGGTACTACGTACAGACGTACATACCGTGGATGTATTAAGAGAACTGGATACAGCGTTGGAGGCGGGACCCTGTTCATTCCTATGAAAGTTGCTCAGTGGCGCATGACGCCTAAATGGCTCGAGTTCCGTCTGGAAAAGTACCCGGATCTTGGGCACATGGAACATGCGCAATAGCGTCCGCTCGTTCACATGACTTGGTCACGAGATCCCAACGTCACGCCGTCGTCACGACTTGCGCTCCAGCCTCGGTCTGGGTCTCATTCACATGAATGGAGGAAGAGAAATAACTCTGGATTCGGCTATTAGTTCATTTTACAACTTTAAAAGCTCAATTTTTTTAATTAGGACTATTTAGGTGTTCGTACTGGGAAGTTGATTCATCTCAAAAAAAAAATGATCCGCTACAGTTAAAGTCGTCTCTTTCCCAATGTAAGTCTATGGGAAAAAGTATTATTGGGCCCAACTTCCGTGACTGACACGGAAGTTGCAGTACTGCCGTTTGGCCACTACGAAAGTTGGGACCGACGACCGGCGCTCTTCCTGGGGGCTCGGTACATACGGGCTTCGGGGCTAAAGCTGCAGCCTCTTCCTGCTGCTCTGCAAGACCTATTGAAGAAAGCTGAGTATGCGTCATATCTTTGGGGTACAACTCATGCGCAGTAAAATCTGGTCTGCTCTCGCCGAAATTGGACCAATCGCAACGCACGGCCGCAGCTTCAGTTACACTGCGCATGTGCTCTGTGTCGGAGCTCCACACACATCACACACAGTGCAGTCAGTGAACAGCTGATCAGAGAGGCCACGGTGGAGACAAGTGCAATAAAACATTGGAAGTGTAAAGCCAAGATACGTTATTCCACCTGTTCAACAAGCATAAACACAATGAAACGTTTCAGTCTGCTTTGTCCGTAGTCTCTCATCCACCGCTGCTGTTTACACAAGCAGAACACGTTAGCTTGGCGGCTGACAGCTAACTGTAAACACGTGTAAGTTATTTAGTTGAGTTGTGAATGACTTTATTTCCCTCCAGTAAGCCGTGTTTCATTGTATGTGTCCGGGGAGTTTACTGTGAAGGGAGGAATGGAAGACGTGAATCGGTGATGCGCTGTTATTGACAGGGATGCAGACTACTGAGCCTCCATGTTATTAATTTATCATCTTCATAAAGTAGGAGCAGGGTATCCCTCGGCTATACAAGACTGAAACTAAAGCTGGCAGTAGTCTGTGTAGTCTAAGTGTTTAGGTTAGTTTCTCATGTATCTTACTGGTAAACTGATCAGCTGTCTGAGACAAATCACACTTTTTCAGTCATATATTTTCATCATTCAAGTTTTTTTTAAATTATTGTTATAATATCGTATTGAGATTGTGAACCCAATATTGTGTATTGTATCGTATCGTGAACAGAGTGAATCTTCACACCCCTATACTCCTTGAAGCTTGTCGGTTGGGGATTGACAGCCCAGCTGCCAGGAAAACAATGTTGGCATTGGACATTTCTGCAAACCAGGGATACCTTGAACGGTGACGTTTTTGCATTCGGTCAGAAAAAATGACACGATTTAAAGAGCAAAAAGAGATACACAAGGGGTGCGGAAGGGAAGGGAGGTGGATGGGTCCAACAAACACAGGGCTTTCATCCAGGACACGCCGTTGGTGTCCCGTTTGTTATGTTACAATCAGCTGTTTGTTTGTGTCCCGTGTTCACAATGTTCAGTGTCATTTTCACTGTACAAACATAGTAATTTTAAGCCCAACCATGTTATTCTTTCCTAAACATAATGATAGTGGTTTTGTTGAGTTGTTACATTACGTCGGTATGTTGTTACCTTAATATTTGAACACAAACCATGATCTTTTTTCTAACCTTAACCAAGTAGTTTTGTTGCCTAAGCCTAACCGATCATTTCACAACATTAACCACATGGCATTGCGTTTCAGCAAGCGTGATACGAGGTTGACATGAAACATATTTTTGGTTCAGAACCGTCGCCATTCAACGTATCTGTCGTTTGCAGAAACGTCCATTGCCAAAAAAATGTCTGGCAATTGGGTTGGGATTGGAATAACAGACAGAGTAAATAAGTATTATCATTACACTAATGTTTATATCATTTAGCCCAAACTGGCCATCAGAGTAGCAAAGTCAGTGTTACAGATCCTGGCTCTGATAAGTAACACCCAGTGTCATCAACTGGTTCACTGGACCAGTAGAGGCTGGATGAGGTCAGACATCTGGCCGGGGCCTCCCACTCAGCCTGCTCCTTTTTCACATCGAGCCATGAAGATGCTCCTCCACTAGAACTGGGAGCTATTTGCCGCTGATGTGCCAAGCACTCCATAAATCAGGTTATAGTGAAGCACAAATTACTCAGCAACAGCCATAGGGAAGGATTGTGAGAGCCAAGATGGCTGCCATTAAAAGCTGCAGTGTCCAAACAAACCCTGATTGGTCTGATTTGTGTGGATTTCCTCACTTTAGCGTTCGGGATCGGTGTGGGTTTAAGAGTATTCTCAGTATCATCGGTGCCCACAGAACATTTATAGCTTCAGTTTAATGGCGTCCAGCATTTACTGGCTTGACACAGTGTGTATGTGTGTGTGTGTGTGGCAGCTGTAGAGGTCCAGCTGTTATGCTTTGCTGCCAACTCATTGAGCTGTTACAATAAAGTTGTAGTGTGTCGTCTCCATGCCATCCTATAATAATCCTGTGGAAATTTGAAGGCTGTTGTTGGGTGTACACCTTGCCAGTCCATTTTGGTGGTTGTCGTGGGGACTGCGGCAATGATTAGTCTTTGTAATGATAATTGTTGTCTCAGCCCAACCCCCCCCAAGGAGAATGCATAATGAACTGAGCTCATTATATAACAAAGACATAGGTCACAATATTAGAAAACAAAGTGCTGTTTGGAGAATTCGTATCAGGCTTTGCAATGTGGCTCATGCTGCTCATTGAGTTACTATACATTTGCTAATATTGACACACACACAAGCACTTGCTGTTGATATCTTCATTTCTACCACATGAGTTGAACAAATCAGTTCATGCATAGATAACATATGGCCCTCAGAGACCGAGACCTTATTAACTCATCAAATAAGCTAATTGCAAAGATCTATGTGGAATTAGGATGTGTGACATTATTCTCCGTTACACCCAGTTACATCAGTCTCGATCCTTTGTAGGGCTAAAACTTCATCATCATCACTTCCTTTTCTGACTTTCCCTGCATACGTAGAGATTTAGGCGGTGTGATCTGAATCAATAAGTAATGACCCGTTGGCAGGAGGATACAAATTCTGACCACTTTATATATTTGCATTTAAGTATGTTTATCTAAAAATAATTGGCTCCACAATAGTTACTTTGCATGTATTGGCACAGCAATAGTTTGTAGTTTGTAGTGTGTAGAGCAAAACCCTGCATCACTTGTCTATTCAACATCCGGTGTACATTTCAAGCAAAACATGAAAAGCTGACTTTTTGAATATAAGAGCTGTTTCTCTGACAACATAATGTGGAAATTGCACTCAACACATTTTGGGCCCATTCTGCCAGGTGTCTGAACTTAATGTTAGCTGCCAAAGAGCTGTCAAGCAACTATTTCTATTTGTTATTAGGAGGGCAACTAAGAGAAACCCAGTGTGTTGTTGGCCTTGCGTAAGCAGTTTTCTAATGATAAATAGTGCTTTATGATTTATTGAGCCCGTCATATACAGTCCAGATCAAATGTTTGCCTTTGTTGCTGTGTCCTCATCAAGACATCAAAGGATGAGGTAATTAAAATCACTGTCTGCCTATGAAAGTGAAACTGCATCGACCTCAGTGATAAACAATTAAAACGTTTGAAGAAAATGTCTGGTCCACTGCAGCAAAAGCGTACATTTGTATGCCTCCGCGCCGGCGACAGCTACATTCCATCTGTCCGACCCGTTCTCGTGAAGGCAATACCTCAGGAACGCCTCGGGGGAATTCCTTCAAATTTGGCACAAATGTCCACCTGGACTCAGGGATGAACTGATTATTGATTTGATTTTGGTGGTCAAAGGTCAAGGTCACTGTGACCTCATGTCCGTCCCATTCTCGTGATATCTTGGGAACACTTTGAACAAATATCTCAGGTACGCCTGTAGTAAATTGTATTATACTGCATCTGGCACAAACATCCACTTGGACTCAAGGATGAACTGAACAGATTTTGGTGATCAAAGGTCAAGGTCACCGTGACCTCACAAAAACATGTTTGGCCATAACTTAGGAATTCATATGCTAATTATGACAATTTCACATAAATGACGTACAGAATAGAATGACGAAGTGATGACATTTTGGACAGAAATGGTTGTATACTGCATTTTGACTGGTTGGTGGAGACATACAACCATGAGGCGGTAATCCTAGTTCTGTATGCTTTTCTGTAATGCATGCAGCTGAGAGAAGCTACAGTAATGAAAAGACATACCTGTTCATGTCATGTAGGATATGGAGAATTACATTACGGGTTTGTCAGATTCACATAGGATTAAGACTTATGCTATGAATACAAATCACATGATATTCCCTATGTGAAAAGGGATTTTGTCATGTAAATACATCCTCCTTTTGGCTTCAAGATATAATCCTTAAGATTTCAGACCAGGTTGATTTGGTAAGCAGAGTTTTAATAATACAGGTCCCTGATTTCAGTTAGATGTCACACTCATTTTGGCCATTGGGCGCCAGCTAGTATGTCAGAAATGCAATAAAAAAACTTGTCAAAGGAGTAAACGTGAGTTCTGCCGTACATAGAGAGCAGTGAGCAGAAGGTTTGCAGTTGAGACGGCTTTTCTAGATGTGTGTTACTGAGAAGGAGAAGATCACTGAGACTTTCTTTAACTTGTGTCTTCACTGGCATCAGAAACATGTTGGGGAAAACACAAGCAGCCCAAGCTGGTATCTCTGTAACCGCCCTGACATTACATGTTTAGCTATAGCTACGGTGTCTGCCTGGCGTCTGCCCTCTGGCAGGCTTATAGTAAGTAAGACACGCCCTCTTGAGAATGGCAACCAATCAAAAATGACAAATGACAGCCTGTGGGCATGATGAAGGTCAGCCAACCAAACCATGAGGGGATTGATCACATTAAGTTACTTTAGTTGAAGACTAAAGAAGACCATCAACAATTTCGTCCAATACGGTAATACTGAAGTCATGAAAGCACACATGCACCGGTATTTGTTTCCACATCATCATCCAATTTGTGCATTTGTGTTTCCTGCAAATCTCTTGCTGGTACGCAGTTTGAAAGAAAACCACTACACAGAGAGGTAATTAGAATGCAAATCTATTGAATGGCTAATGCTGACAATGACAGCCTTGAATGGTATTAAAAAATATTGAGGATTATAACTTTAACTGGCTTAATCTTGATTCATTTATAGTGAGCAATAATTCAATAATTGCTGAGAAGTGGATTGATGAGGGGACCGATGATGAGGACACAGTTACGACTGAATTCTGTTGAGCACCGGACAGTTGTAAAGACTACTGTCATGTTTCAGTTAAGAGTAACATTTATATAAAATAGCAAATCTGCCTGACAGTCCGCACTGGCTGGCGTGTGTTGGAGCTTTGAGGAATAATGTTCCCGGACATAAACTGCACTACTCAAGATCATAGAAATTGCGTGTATGTAATCTTCTTTATGGTGGCTTTTGTCTGATGCCGGTCCCCAGGGTTTTGAATTATCGCAAGGGAGTGATTGTTACTTTGATCCAAAGTTTGCATCTTTTATTTGCTTCTTCTTTAATTCCTTTTCATATACACGGAAAATGGGTAACTTGCATTCAAACGAGGCATCGGTACACATCAGAATCTCTTTTTTTCCTTCATTCTGTGTCTCTTTTAGTTAACATTTAATTCAACTGGGGATACATAATGGATTGAGTAAAATACAATGTTCTCCCAGCTGAAAGTAAGTGCCAAAGAGATTTTTCTTTTTTTTTTACTGGAGTGTGATTTTCTTTTTAAGGAGGGAAGATAAATTTTGTATTTCCCATCTGTTCTCTCAAACAGGCTGTTCTGAGGCATTTTTGATTTCACAGGAATTCAAATTGTATTTGAACTACTAAGTTTGCTGCAGAAGTTACCAACATATTATTTATGAAACTATTCAGAATTTGGATCATTTGTCAGTATCAGTAAAGCTGTTTTCAACTTTTGTTGATTTTGTTGATTTTTAGTTTCCACAGCTGCTTATTTACAGGTGCAGTCTTTAACTTTGAGCAAATATGATAAAAAGTAGACAAATTATAGACATAACAGTAACAGAATATTGATTCATAATTGATCAGCGCTGCCTGGTTTTGATCGGAGTCGCGAGTTTTGCAAGCAGTGATTGACAGCTGCTTTGGAGACAGCTCGGCTCTGATTATTGTTTTACCATATTTTACCTGCTACTTGTCTCATATTCCAGTTTGACATGGCAGTACAAGCACTCAGGATAGAGTTTTGAAGCTCTCTCTCTCTATTTCTTTCCCGTCTCTGTGTGTTTTTTGTTTTCAAATCGAAGTAAGCTCCAAAGCTTTGCTCCAGGTGAGACACAGGAAGGATAAACAGACTCGATGTGGAGTTGAGGGAAGGCGAGAGGTTTATCTTCGGCACCAGGTGATGATTATTTCATTGCGGGTAGAAAGATAAAGTGATATTCAGTAGACTGTCAATGAGGTGGCAAGGGTATGTGTGTGTGTATGCACACACACACACACACACACACACACACACACAGAAATGGTGGATGAGTCTGCCGCTGTAACTGCCGGCATTGAGCAAATGGTTTCTAATCCCTACTGTTATCATCACATATATTATTAATTAGACAACTTGTAATCTTCCAGGTATGTTGACAGTTGTTTATAATGATAAGTTAATTAATGACCTGGAGTCTAGTCTTTTAAGATAATGCTTTGTTTAATTGTTCATTATTTATGAAAGGAGTAATAATCTTTCATGCATTAGCTAATCAGTGTTTATCAGCAGAGGATAATTAAATGTTAAACCTTCTTAAGTGTAAATAGACACCACTAGCTAGGAAAGAAATACAAATTATAATTTTATTGTCTATTGTTTAGCTTTCCGATGTTGGCCTTGCTCTGAAAGATACCATTGATCAATATTCACTTTCATTTCCTCCCTTATGCTCTCTGTCTATATTGGTACTTACCCATATGTTAATAAGTGAGATATTCTCATCTTCTTTTAAACGGACTGATGTTATCCATGTATGCTGTACTACAAATTTTGCTTTCAAGAAAATAGAAAATGCATGACACATAATCAAAGCCGCTGGGGTACATCAGATTGTGTGTATTCATTATCTGAGGAAGTGTAGTCAGGTGTCATTGCACATGAGTATTCACCACCCCTTGTCAAGTCGGAGTGACATCTTAATGAAAATCCTTTAAGATTTAGAGCCGTTTGGGGAAGAAAAGTGTTTTTCCCGTCTGGATCTGTCTCTCTTTGCACATCACTCATTAGCTGTTGTCATACAATGCAGTAAATTAAGAAAAGCACAAAAAGTTCACCACAAAAAGAAAAAAAACAGTCCTGAAATGGATGAGACATGCCTCAGGAACCCTTCCATAAATTAAATCAAGTCCAAGCTAAATGAGTGTGTTGATGAATAATGGGAGAAATATAGAAAAACCTATTTCCAATTCAGGTATTGCATTTCAGCGTGAAAAGGTCTGGTTGTCTTCTAATTTAGTGTTGCTGACAGTGCAATACACAGAGACCAATTTGTCACCGTACTTTGTGTTTGTCCACGTGTGCACGCTCATGCAAGTTACTATAAAGGATTGTTCACACAGACTACAAGTATGTGTGTGTGTGTGTGTGGAGTCCGATCTCCTACACACACGCACATATAGTTGGTGTGGCCTTTTTCTTTTCAGCTGTGTGTAAGAGCAGCGATTTTATAGATTGATAATCAGTGCAGCATGCTATTTACCAATTGATCCCCATCAACTCCCATTATTTAACTGGAACAGCCTCCACTGTCTGCTTCACTCACAGACACTCACATGTTCACTCGCTGTCTAAGTCTCTCTGTGTTTGTCTCTTGAACACATGCGCATTCACACACTCGCTCTTTTTGTTGGATGGAGGTTACATCAACACTGGGGTTTGAAACCTTTTTTGCACCTTAAAAGAAAATCAATTATAGCCAGTGACTGCCATGTCAATGTCTGCAGCTGGGAGATGTTTTCCAGTTGTCCACAGCTGTGTGAGTGTGTCTATCTCCTTGTCTGATCGGGTGTCTTAAATGTCTGTCAGACATGAAGGAAAAAAAAAAAAAAATCACCTTACAAGTTGAGGTCAGCGGCTACTTTTGATATGATACCAGTCAAACACCTGCAACTGTGTGATCACAGCAGGATGGCTGAACTCTTTCATATGAGTTTGATGTTTGATACGGTATCATTTTTCAGTTTCAAGAGTTTTACTATTTCCTGGAAAAAATTGCCTGCAAAACTTTTGTTGCTAATAGATGAAATAATCACTAATAAATACGAGTCTATGCTAGCCACTCTGAGCTAAATACTAATCATACCGTGACAATGCTGATGTTTAGCAGGTATAATGAGTACCATGTTCATATTAGTTTAGTGCATTAGCTAGCCAACATTTGCCAATTAGCAATACATTGGTTGCATCCAAAATGACATACTAACATGCTATTCCGTACGCTAAAACAGTATGTGCGATTTGTTAGTATGTCTGAAACCAATAGTACATGAATTGCATACTATTTCCGGTAAAATATTACAGTATGCAACGCTGGACATTA
This sequence comes from Sebastiscus tertius, assembly GCA_916701665.1. Lineage (NCBI taxonomy): Eukaryota > Metazoa > Chordata > Actinopteri > Perciformes > Sebastidae > Sebastiscus > Sebastiscus tertius. The sequence continues at coordinate 132,637 of CAKAOH010040015.1, forward strand.
CGGCGGTATAGATATCCCACAATGCAATGGGGTAGTGATGACGACGACGCTCATAGAGAACGTTGACGGACAGCTCTGTAACATCAACAACACTTCAAATTAAGTGTAAGTATAATGTTTCACTTTGGTAGGCGTAATATATTCTTTAAATCAGTTCAGACTTTGATTCTCATAAAACATGTTTTGGTCACATGAGGTTGGAACCGGTTACCATGGTTACGTGTCTCCAACCGGCAAGGAGGTGACAGCGTAAATTACTGCTCAGTGCGTCCGAAAACATACATACTACTGTTACTAAAAAATATGTTGAACGACAGTACACATATTGGGTATGTCGTGCATGGTATGCAAATTCGGACGCAGCCAAAGTACAGCAGAGGCTGATGGAATGTCATAAGTTTTACAAGTATTTGGCCATAAAGCAACAGACAAATTAAAATTTGGGCCTGATGATGGCGCTATGAAGGGTCAGGGATCACCAAAGGCATTAGTATTCCTCTTCAATGGGGCTATGGATGTATGTACACAAATGCCATAACAATCCATCCAATAGTTGTGGAGACAGACTCAAAACCACAAACCTCATGTTGGCACTATAGTCATTAGGATACATGGTTTGGGGACCATGAATCCATCCAGGAGATGTTGGATATTCCACTGGATAAGTGAAAACTTTGACTTGCTAATGGTGCTAGATGAAAAGTCAGGGGATCACAAAAGTCAGTATGTCTTCATTCTCTGAGGAACGTCAATGTCTTTACACAACTTCATGGCAATCCATCTAATAGTTCTTTCAATATTTCAGTCTGCACCAAGTGAAGGACCGACTGACAGAGCATCCCACTTGAGTGACAAAAAACTGGAACAAAACAAGCAATACCAGCCAGTTGAATGCAATATAAAGATGAGCAATATAGTGCCAAAACATTGTTCTGTTATTGTGCTGCCGGTATCAGAGTGGCTTTGCACCGCTGAGAGGCTGACATCCCATTGAATCTCAGGGATTCCAGTGGGAAGGCAGCGCTATACTGTATTACCCGGTGTTGTCAGGATCAGGTTGGCATGAGAAAACCAAACCTCAGAGTGAACAGGAAACTGGAGGAATTTAGATATTACAGCTATAACATCATCAAAAATGTCTTTATACTGCATACGCAGCTACTATTTCGGAACAGGCTCAAGATGTTTAATAATTTGCTAAAAGAAAATTGAGGAAGTCACCTCCCGGTGCTTTTGTGTTCTGCTGTGAAACGATAATGGCTATTGTTCTTAATTTTGGCATCATGGCACTAGGAGGGCTCTTATCTCTGACTGTTGCCAATAAGACTCAAATCCTGCATTATTTTTAGCGCTGCTCAAAATTGTTTTGAATGTCCTTACTCAACAGAAGCTTTTGTGTTGGCCCTAAACCCCCAAGCTAATTTGCTTAAAAGGAACAAATTACTCAGAGCGAATTTCTCCTTGTCACACTAAGTTTTAGTACATTTTGAATTGCCTCAGGTACACCACAAACATGTCTCAAATTACAACCACTAGAGGAGTAGAAAGACCTGTGTAATGTAATTCAAACAGCCTTTAGGAAGCTTCACTTTTTATTGACACATACACTGCATTATATAGAAAGGTGTTAATAATAGCATTATTGAAGGTAGCACCTTAATAATAACTTAGTTAGTTATTTGCTTCATTTGTTGGCAGCTATTCACAACAATAAACTTGTACCTGTGGGTGAAACTAAACTTTTGCATGCAGTAAGGAAAGTGAATGTTTAATGTCTAGTTTTAGTTTATCATGCAGATAAACTAAAACTAGAACACATTTTGCTGATGGAAAATGTGTTGAATGTCCATAACATGCAGTGCAACCTTCACTGGAAGCATTTACAACATCTCTGTGCTCTCTCTCAGACTTAATTTACACGGGAGGAAAGTGAGTCATTAGAGCTGTATACATCAGTTCTGACACAACATGATGATAAGTGCAGATAGAACACGGTTCGCAATAATCAGAAATAATGAAACAATTAGTAAAGATTCAGGACTAATGCAAAGTATGTTTATGATGAAAATATGTCCATAAATGTGAAAAGCTATAGAAATAATGCTGGGGCTAGACAGATTAAAATACGTCTTGTTAATGGGACCATTTGCTCTTCTTGTGTTAAATAAGGCTGAGAGGAGAAGGGTCGGAAAAGGGGTGGACATGAGTGAAGAGATTTAGCGTAATTTTTCAAGAGACGAGGGATGCGTGAAGGTGAAAAAGACGCAGAAACAGCCAAATACAGGGCGAGAAAAACATGTCCTCATTATGAGGCGTCCTTTCTTTTTTTAGGAAGACGCTCTGCTTTCTTGCTCACAGAACAGCCGAACGGAACACAATGGTCGAAACACCAAGGGAGTTACTATTTCATTACTCTGCACGCTCCTCTCCTGCCTCTGCCCTCATCCTTCCTTCCTCCTCCCTCTCCTCATCCCACCATCTCTTCTTCTTCTTCCTAAGCTCCTCTCCCCCTCTGCTCTCCTCCTTGATTCCAGGTCGCCATGGTGACTCAGCTTTTCCCCGGCCAGCGACCAGAATCCCAATCAGACTCGCCGCCCTCACACACACACACACACACACACACACACATGCACGCACAGAGCCAACGTGGCGATGCCAGAGGCCTGATGAGAGTAATGACAGATTAACGAGTGTCTATCGGCCACAGCTGACCTCTCCTCGGGCAGCTCATAAACAACTCATCTCTCTCCTTCTTCTGTCTTCTTCTTTCTTTCTTTTCTTTCTTGTCCTTTGCTTTCGTTCTTTGTTTTCATTTCTTTTGTCTTCTCTGGTCGGTCGTAATTGGGTCTACAACAGGTTTGCTGCTGCTGGAAGTGATATTTTATTGGTCGGAGTCTATCTCACCTTAGGCTAACCATCTACACTCTTACGATGCTGTAAGGCACTTAAGATAAAAAATGGCTGGCAGATGCTTTACCCTCGGCTGCCGGATAGTGACGGATTATGCTACATTACAAATCTGTAAGGTCTTTGTACGCTGCTGTGGCACTAAAGTCCTGCACTATAGCTGAGCTGTCAGTGCTGATACATTGGTACTTTTTTCTGCTGGACACAAAAACAAGGAAGATAGGCGCTATTTATTTATAGTTGCACTAATTACTATCAAGTGCACCACCAACCCAAGTGTGGATATCACAAGTTCAACATCTGATTCATTAAGTCCACTTATGTAAATCAAGTCCGTAACAATTGTTTTTTCAATTAGAATACCAGGGGCACAGCCGTAAGCTCATATGGTGAGGCACTGCTAACAATGCAACAGACTGGAGAGCAGCCTGTGATCTCCTGCTGCAGCCGAGTGAGGAGGCCAAGTGATGAAGGGCTGGCATAATGTTGGCAGGCAGAGCATGGCATGGCACCCTTTACTCTAAGGTTCATTTAAAAAAACACTTACGATTATTAGTAATAACGTTTACCTTATTGATTCCACTGGCACTTAAATACCTTTTCATTTATTTCTTATTACAAGAGTTACTGCCTGGTGTGCCTGTGAATAAATAAAACCACATCACTGAACTAACAGGCATAAACATGACAGCCAGCAAGTCAGCAATGAACCAAGAGTGCAGCAAAAGAAGCAACAACAATGATAAAGACTTGATGCACACCAGTTAAGGCCCAGACACACCAAACCGACGTCTGAGAACTAGTGGCGATAAAGGCCGACAATTGCATCAACTGACGTCGCCTGTGTCTCGGTCAAAAAGTTGCACTTGAACACACCACAAAGACTGCAGCTGACGGCCAACTAGCACGTACGTTCTGCACCTGCGTGAGATGAAATAACTCTCTTTACCAGCAGGTAGTGGTAGTCCATAACCGAAAGAACGAGGACGGCGGATATACTGTACAAGCCGTTGTTATGACACGTACATGAAACAAAGCAGTGTTTTCACACCACTCTCACTCACCACGTAGCTTCATTCCAGATGGCCATATTGTGATAATATCCAGGTATTGGAGTGATCAGATGAGATGAAGATGAAAAATAAGAAATGCCTTCTGTCTGTTCCCTCTTGATTTTACTCATTGGCTCACTTTCCTCACTTCCATTTCTCTTCTCATGCACTGATTTGTTTAAGCTGAGCAGCCGATCAGAATGGTTTCTCTCACCAACGGGCTCCGCCGCCGGTTCAACATGCTGAATTGGCCAAAAAGCATCCGACACAGGCAAACTAAAGCCAACGGTGCGGGACACAACACAAAACTAGGGCGACAGACGATCACCAACGTCCCCAGACTGGCTGACGGCCGACCATCGGCTTGGTGTGTCAGAGTCTTTACAGACTGTTGACTAAACTCATAAAAGCATCAAACAAGAATTTTTAAATATGCCAAGACATGACCATAATTTTGCCATGAGATTTAAAAACACACGTTACTCTCACCGAAGCTTACTGTTTGTCAGTCTCCTTCTTGTCCAGCATGCTAGATTTGTGATCCAAAATAGGACATAAGGTACCATGTAAGATAAACTAAAAATGCTTCCATTGATGGTTAACAACTTCAAGGTCAAGATCTGCCAGCCCCCCGGTGCCTTGCTGTTCTTGTGACTAGTTGGGAAGCAGTATCGGTGATTAGAGCAATTCACTGCAGAAGTATTGCACCTGAGAAAGACCACAAGGTAATAACAAATATCACCACGAAGGCAAATCATGTTTTATCACACAAGCTATCAGAAGAATTATCTTCCCAATCAAATAAATATATGCATTTCTGTAAATCACGTCAACAATGTATGTCTAAATTCCAAAAAACATATCTGGTAAATGTTCCCACGGAAGCTTTCTGCAACGCCAAGGTGGTTAACTGTAACCAGTAACCGCTACACTTCGTGGTAAGCCAGTACATTACTACATAGTGTACCCTTTTATTGTACTTTAGCTTATCACCACTTTCTACTTATGTGACTGAGCCAGAGTCTAAGAGAAAAGAAACAAGTCTCTCACCAGCCTCCTATTTACCACTCACTGACCTATTACTGGCTGAATCGGTTAGTTCTGATATGGACATACGCTCAGCATGTCTCTCTGTAGTCTGTTTTTTTTAGCACTCATCATGCACTTTGTTGATGATTACATAATCAAACAACACACAGTAAAATAACCCTCAGAATCAGTGGGTATAGCATAACACGCTTCCATTAAAAAGCTGAATATATCTGCTCTGAAATCCAAGTGATAGACATTTTTAAAAGCGTGGTCATGGATGGATTCCAGAGCCACTATTAAAAAACTCAATAATCCTGCTCTCAAAGCCGAAGAATATACTGCATATTTCTTTTAAAGCTTTTAGTCGAGGAAAGGATGCATTTGGTGTCTTGCCAATGGACTTTAGTAAAAGCTTAATCTATCGACTGGTTCCTTTCATGCTTGAAGTATGCATGAGCAAAGAGAAATCTGGGAACCCTGAAAAATGCCTTCTTAGCAGCACATTAGGTGTGCAGTCATTTATTTATCTTTAGATGAGTTTCAAATAACTAGTGAATCCATTTTTAATGTAATGTTATCGTGACGCAAACAAACAGATAAACTGGAAGTACATCAACTGTTTTATTCAGGCGACACACTGATGGCCTGTTTTCAAGAAATCTGAGCTATTCATCTAGACACTTGTTATGTTTCTGATATATTGTTAGCCACATGTCTTTTTCTCTTTGGAATTTAACATGCATGATTTCACTTGTTTTCAAGCAGTTTTCCCTTAGAGGAATTAAATATGCATATTTCTATATGTAGCACAAAGAGACCTCTTCACCACATTCAAATGCATTTACATACAAGTACTATCACCAGTGAGACAAGTGTTGAATATTGCATCAAAAATAAAACCTCAAGATTGAAGTATGACTGTCTTGCTGCTCTTGGGGTTTGCGACCCAGTTACTGTTCACATATCTGCCTCCATATTGACATGAACAAAAGGGATTACATTAATGCATTTCTCTAGACGTTCAAGACACCAAGAATTTCCCAGCGATATTGGCTTTCTGGGGGGACAAGATTGAGTCCTGATGAAATAAATGCTGGTGCTTTGGATGGCTGGGGTCAGGCTAGGCTGGCTTATTGAGTATTCTGCAGGTATTGCTGTGTCATCTGGGATTTCGATGACAAAAACCCTCCACACAGGCTGTGCTGCAATTTACCATATTACATTTATTATAGTGGTGTTCCTTCCATAACCACAACCATCTCCCAATGGGGATAAGGAACAAACAGTCAATAATTTTTCTCTGAGTGGAAGTAGAGTTGGAGCATGAGAATATAAGAGTAGTCCTCGCCGTAGCAACGACAGTTCATTTTTCATCATAGAGGTCAATTAGCTTTAATACACACATTACCATTACATTTACGAAATGGGTTGCAAATCAGGACTTTGGCTTGTCATGTGTGATTGGAGTCTGTATGTTGACTTTAAAATCAGCTGAAGTGTTTTAACAAATTGATTCATGCTAACAGCAGTTGTAAAATTATTAATATAGAGAAATTATTTATAAGCATATCGCCCACCAAGTACGGGAGTGTGGTTGGCCCACAAAATGGAAACGACAATTCCTTAACACACTGCACATGGCAAAACATTGACCTCCCTAAGCCCTAGCCCTAGGAGAAAACGCCTCCATAATAAACCATAATGCTTACAGTATATGCACATTTCTGGACTCTAAGGTAAGGAATACAAATCTGAATAAGTAAACGTATTATATCACCATTCCAGAGTAAATGGAAATGCATTAAAGGAAGAAAATAAGATTTGTATCCTCGCCAAGTGAACTAAATTTCAAAGGGAATATCACCATTAAAACCAAGAATCCCATGGATAATGACATGAACTAACATAAAAAACATTGGAATAGTAATAAAAACAATGAATCAATATTCATATGTGACTGAAGAGCTCCATTGCTATAGAAATGTAGAATGCAAGGCCCCACTGTGGTTTATGAGATAATAATATAAGGCTTGTTGGTGTAAATGCTTCGATATAGCCATCAAGTGGTCACGAACAGCCATAATTCCCACCAGTGAAAGTCAGTCAAACTTGACTAAGGTGGCTGCTGACTCCTCCCTGAGGCTCACATTGACTTCCCATTGGCCAAAGCTTTATCGTAGAACCGTAAATAAGTTTAATCTCCTGTTTAAATAACATGCTGTGGGGAAATATTCTGCTAGATTAATGTCTGTGTGACTGTAATAGCTGACGCAGTGTGTTTCGAGTCATGATGTGTTTCGGTAATTTAGAAAGCTGGGAATTTCTAGTTACGAGTGATATCAAACATGTCGTTGTAGACCGATGAGAAAAGCATCGCAGATCTTTTGAGCACAACTTGCTCTTTATATTTGTGAAGGTTATATTTCTGTGACTTTATTGTTAAAATATTTGTAATAAGTCATAGTTTTGTACAACATACTGTTGGCTTATGGATTCTGAGAGGTGAAGACCCAATGTTTTCAAAACTGTATAACATGTATATCTTCTATAAATAGACCATCTTCCATTGCGACTATTTGTAACTTTGACACAAAGGTCAGTCAGGCTCAGGGGGATCAACTATGTAGTGCATTTAAAGGGCATGTATGCATTCAGTGCAGTTACAGATGACATGATTAACTTGAATTGCCTGGGGCAACATCCCAAAGTATCTCACATTAAAAGCACATGGCATGGAAGAGACAGGGGAAACCAATTAAATGCACAACTGAATTCCAGTTTTCATATCAGAGCAGGATGTTTATGTCTATTCTGAGCCTTAAGTTCATGACCTAACGCTTGATTCATACCTCACCTATTATATAGTAATGCTCTCTACATTTATGCAAAATGGATATGGAGTAAATGGTCAGTATAAACAGTCCACAAAAAAAAAGCTGGTGATGTTGACATGTGTTTCTGAGCAGGGCTTGTCAGTCACACATTACGCCTCGCTGTGCTTCCACTTGACACCGCTTTCCACCATTGTTTTGGTTGCGGTGACTCAGCCGTGGCTCACCACTGGCTGCACCTGCAGCAGAATTTGTATTCCCAAAATACACTGAACATCACTGAGAAGCCATTTTTTGAGTACAAATGGGAACTTAGGCATGCACTCACATCATCACAGACAGACTGATGATGTGACTGTGAGTCATTTATTAATTGCTGATGTAAAAGATGTTGCTTTTAATTAAGAAAATAAATAAAATATAGCTTTGAGAAATGGTAGCTGGCACCCACTATCTGCCCACTGGCTCTAGCCAAGTTATAAATGCTGAGGATTACTGTTTCTAAGACCTCTAAGATGTTTGTATTTGTCTCTGTGAAAGGGAATATTTTCCCTGACAAACGTTGTTCCCCAGTGTGGCAATATCTTGCTTTTTATGGCTCGCTGGGCACTATTTATAAAATGAATAAATGGCACAAAAGAAATAATGTGTGTAGTTTTGTAATGGCGAAGCTTAAATTGCGACTTGTTGGATCAGGCGGTGGACACATGGTCAGTTTCAGGAGCATTTAGAAAGCATTTTCACCTCATTTCATCTATTTTAAAAAATCAAATCTTTTAAATGCAAATCGAAATGCAAATAGGAGGGAGCAAAACAGGCATAAAAACAAAATATGACAAGCCTAAATATGTTCTCTTCATGGATTTCAGATAGGTCACTGCATGGCCAGGATATCTAGCAACAAAATAAAACAAAACGACTGCTTTATTGAATATTATCTTAATCCTTCTAAGTACTTTTGGCACCCTGAAATGGGAGACTATGAACAAAATGGTCCATTGAATTTAAAGTCATTTGACACCGCATGGTTCAAACAAACTAACATTTAAATTAACACAAATATTGTGCTTATTTAGGGAACATTGGTTTTGACATTTACAGAAATGTGGCTTTGTCACAGTACAGCGGATACATGTTTGACTGCAACCTGATCTGAATATGACAGTGATCCATTGGCTGAAAAGATGTCAGTCCTCCCAGAGGTTTCAAACTGACCATTTTAAACCAGTGGGTCAATACTGCAGATGGACACACGTCATAGACATCAATGCCACTGGCTGTGAGATGCTGCTCTTATTGCTTCTTTCTCCTTTCTTCCACTCTTTTCTTTACGCTTCTTTTTTCCTCAGAGAGGCTATAAATAGCTGCTCTGTGTCACCATCTGGCTCCACAAAGGCTGCTCACCTCTGTGTGTGCGCTAGTCAGTGTGAGTGCTGTGAACTATGTCAGCCTGTTGGCTCAGACACCGTATTACTGTGGCCTCTGCAAAGCAGCAATAGTGTTAAGCCAGTTGGCTGGTGGCACCAATCGTAGATGTGGGATAACCTGCCTCCACTGCTGCACAGCTAGCAGTACAAAAAAAAAAAAAACACCACAGTTCTTTTGTCCAAGCATTGCCTTGGTGCCCTGCAGGAACCTTGAATTGTTCATTGTCCATTTGTCAACCAGTTGAGAACTGCTGCTGTAAAAGTTGTTTTTCCTCCATTTACAGAAAATTTCTAGCCTGGAGCTGGATGATTTTGACAATGGTAATGTCAGCAATGTTGAATGTAGTGACCATAAAGCACCTTTTCAAATAGAGTGGAAACCGCTCATAGTGATTACGTCCGTCTGGGTCAAATTGATCCCTATAAGTGGAAAATCACTGTAACTGTGATCACTATAAGTGGTTTCCATTCTATTGAAACATTACCAAATACCATTGCCCAAGAGACTAAAAGAATGCCACAACATTTGTTCAAATTGGTCAAAAGTCTTGAAATTTGGTATAGATATACTTTGGGCGAGTATTTAACAGTACAACTTGACATTTTTAGATCACATGAAAAATCACACTTTTATTAATAGTCAAAAACAGGATTTTTGAAAAACCAGGAAAAAAACTAACATTGTCTTTATTTAATGTTTCCCATACGATACTTTTTTTACATTGCACATGTCAGCATATCTTTGTTATTCAACTTTAACAGACTTCATAGATACCAAATACTTGATTGTGCTCCTTGTAGTCTTTAGGCACATGGGACTACTGTTTTTTCCTTAAATACAATGGAGTCTATTGCAAAAACAGTAGTCCCATCATGTATCCAAATACTACATATAGTATGAAAAATCACTTTTCAGCCAAACTGTTCCGCTTCCAAATGGGTTATGAGATGGAGAATGTAAAAGGAGCTATAATATTAATACGCGTGCAGCAACTGCCTCAATAACCCCCCTATATATATTCTCCTCATGCAAATCAGCACCTGTAACAGTGAGTTGTAACAAATTCCGTGACTTCCTGTGCTATACAGTATCACATAAGGAAGATAAAAATAATCTAATCTATATCCATACATAATTAATCTGTAATCTGTAGTCGAATCACAGAGAGGCTTCATCTGGATTAGTCCTCGCTGCGCAAGGACTAAGGTTAGTGTGTCAGAAAATGTGATGAACACAGGATTAATGCCATGACAGGTGGACCGGATGGAGGATGAACTGGGCGTGCAGGGGGTGGGGGGGGTTGGAGAGATGTGCGTTGGGATTAAAGCAGTCACAGTCTGGACCTCTCGCTCTCCATTGATCTATTCAACCATCCGTCCATTAATTCAGAAGCTCATCCGACCATGCGATCCCATTCCCCTAACCATTTTTTTAAAAGCTAAATTTATCAGGTGTGCTGTCCAATTTCTAGAGTCAATGAGACTTCATGAATACTCATTTTTTCATGCTCAATTCTTATTCCTTTTCATTTCGATTGCAGTGGCACGGAAATGATCTGCATCATAAGTATGCGTTTAAAGTGGCGTATGCGAGATGAAAAGCACAAAGGAGGGTTATAGATTTCTCTCGCTGGCCCTCCTTCACACCACCAACTGTGTTAAAGAAAGCGAAAGAGACACAGAGAGGCTGTGGGCAGGAGGACGTGAAGAGAGGCAGACAGCAAGACAGCTCGAGAGAAAGAGAAAAGGCAGGGAGACGGGAGAGAGAGAAAGAGGGCGGCAGGGAGAGAGACGAGACGAGAAAAGAAGGTGGTTGGTAGCCAGCTGTTACTCCATGATGATCTCCTGTCTCGCCATGCTGTCACAGATACTCACAAACAGCACTAACTTCTGCTGGATTACATGTCCGGCTGCAATGTAAGGAAAGTTGCACGGAAATCATTTATGTGACCAGAACATGCCAGTCAAGCTGACATTTTTAGTGTGTAAAACACACAAACTCCCTTGTTATGGGATACAGCTAGCTGTCTATGTGAGTCTTCACTGCTTCTCTCTCTCGCTGTGCATGTGTTGTTTTGTCTCGTTCTGTCTGTCTTTCTGTCTGTTACCCTTTCATTTGCTTTGTATTACTCGCTGTACTTCCCTGGATGTGTGCTCTCAAGGAAGGAGCCAGTTATGGTGGAGCCTGGAGAAAGATCTAATTTTGCCTGTTCTGCTCTATTTCTCAGCATCTCAGTGGTGCTTTATGTTGTCCTGAGAGCCCTGCAGGAAGGAAGGAACAGTATCAGCCTGAATTTCCACCACACACACACACACACACACACACAGTTTTTTTCTACCACTTTAGGTCGAGACCCAAAATAGGACATGGACCAATCCCTTGTGGTTCCCCACATGACAAGAGAAGCAATATGCTTTAATAAACCTTCTTTTCAAGGCAAGAAACTAAACTTCCTAATTGGATTCTTGGCTGAAGAACTTCTCAGACGCCTTAGTGAGAACGATATTGTCCAAAACACAATAAATTCAATTCTGGAAAATAGAGTAATTGTAAGAAAAACATGGGCAATGTTGTCAGAAGAGTTTCCACAAAAAAATCTAAATCATCCATTGCAGCAAGTGTGAGAGTTGTTTAGAAAGTAGAGTGTGTGTGTTGTACCTTCTCGGTACCAATTTCTGTAGCTTCAAGTACATAGTACCAAGTACGACCCCTTTGAACCTTTACAACCTGAGCCTTGGATTCAACAAGGTGTTTCAAAAGGATCCTTTTTACCCTCAGACTCAACAGTGTCAGGCTGTTCTTAAAGGATTTTTTGACAGCACAATGATACTGTGGATATGCCACTTCCCTTCATCCCAATGGTGTGTTATTGCCCTGAGATCTGGTGAATAGGGATGTTACAATACATCACAGCACATCATATCCTCCAACACAAGGCTCTAAATTCATGCATGTGGTGAATTGAATAACAAACCATATTTTGTCCACAAGCCACTGAGCCATGTGAGGCTGTGGTTGTTCATATCTGCTGTTCCTGTCACAACATGTTATACGGTCAAATTAAAGGGAGAACAACTGAATAAATGAGTGGAGAAACATAATGAATACATGTGCTTCCACACATGGCATTTAGGGCTCACTGAATGGTTTGCTTGATGATGTAAATCATCTGCTATGGCCTTTAGGGATGCACCGATACCAGATCGTATATTGGGCAAATACTGACTCAAATAGCTGGATCGTGTATCGGTGACAATGTGTCCAATCTATTCAATTCAGTTCTATGTTTATATACTATATACATTATACACTAGAATTTGAATTCCTGTTTAAGATTTGACCAATTTCTTGCTGCATTAAAAAGGTTTACACTTTTTCACACAGTTATTCTTGTTAATTTAGAAGTTTCTGGTGCATGATTTATTATTTTAATGATAAATAACAATTCAGTACATTTTCATCTATTTATTTATTTGTTACATTTGGTTTTACAAAGTTAGGAAAGCGATGTGTAAGTCAAGCCTGATGTTGCCTTACACATAAAAGAATGATCACAGTCACTTCCCCACAGTGAGGCATACAGCTTATTAATTAAACACTGGTATCGGATGAGTACTCGGTATCAGCCGATACCCAAAGCCCAGGTATCGGATCGGTTTTGTGACTGAAAAAGTCAGATCGGTGCATCCCCAATGGCGTTCACGGTCACTAGATTTCAACCCAGTTGAACACCTTTGGAATATTTTGAAGCGATAGCTCCATCATCAAAACAGTGAAGAATATGTTTTAAGGAACAATGTTCACGGGTGACACAACACCTTACTAAGACACGTTATGCTGATTCATTTACCTTTGTCACCCTTGTATGTATGACTGTGTATTGGCAAGAATCTGTCAAAACTATACATATCATGATACAGCTGTTACGATTACATTTATTGCTCTATGCAAGGCAATATATTATGCTTTTTAAAAACAAATTTTAGGAAAACTTTCGTAGTATAAAAAAACACGATATGCATACAATCTGAGTAAAAAAAGGTAACTTTTTATGCAAACAGAACAGTGGGATGTGCATTTTTTATAACAGTCCTGTAGCATGCAACATCATACTATAGCACTACTTTGAATGGACACATACACTGAGAGGGTGCATATCTTTGCAAATGATATAAAATATTTACTGAGTTAATCTTTGCATTTAAACTATTAATTAAAAATTGATAATGTTTTAGAGAATCAATACAGCACCACAAAACATAATATTGCGATATTCAATATTTTGTACACCCCTACTTGTATGGGAGATTACATTCATTATTCTCTCAACTTTATTCAACTTTCACTATTTACTAATTCACTAAAACAAATGGAAAATGGAAACAATAGTCTTAATTTCAAAGATTCAGTTTTTTGTTGTATTGAAAATGCTGCTAATTTACCAACAAAATGCATTGAATCAAACAGTGAATATTGTTAAATGATGTCTAGTGTTTATGTAGTGTCATTCCCTGGAACCACTCTGAGACATGCTAGGTCAGAAAGATGCATATTGCTGCGTTTAAATAACTAATGTGGGAAAACATTTCCCTCCAGAATGAACTGGTGGGAATCAAACAGGATGGTGCCATTGTTCAATACACTAAACACTAAACACTAAACTCAAACCCTGAAGTCGGATGCTGCAACAGGAACTGGGATTCCTCAAAACATTGTTTCTGTTGTTGTATCTCGTTGGCTTGGAGGCTTGACGAGTTGTGCTTTTTGAGATGGGAATTATGCATTGAGCTTCCATTCTCACGCTGACGGTCCGAGTGCTTTCTTGAACTGCAGTTGAACTTGCTTACTTAAGCATGAATATCCCATTTTCATGGAACTTTACGTGCTGCGGTGCATGCAAATCCCAGAGGGGTCGATTGTTGGTCTGGCACCAACGGCCACACATACCCACTGTACTATTCGGTTTAACAGCCACTGAACCGTGTGACCCTGTCCGCATGCTTTATACTGATGTTTTATTTATGTATATGCCAGTCATTGTCTGGAGAAGCTAAGGGCATGCATAAACGGAGAGATGAACTCGATAAAGTATATACAGAGCTGAGTATGTGTGTGTTTGAGTAGGTGCAGATGGGGAAGCCTTTGGACTGAAAATCATCACCTTACACTTCAGTCTAAAAAAAGACTGACAATATTAACTGTAAGAATAAACTCCTTGAGGGGAGAGTTTATTTAAACACTGTGGAGTCAACTCCGAGTAGGGGGCAGGAACTTAACCACTGGTGCTGCATAATTTATGTTTATTTTAAGTCTATTTGTTTCTGAATAAACTACTAGAGACAGGCAGAGGTAAATCTCTAGTGTTCTTCCTTCCATAAAGACTCAAAATGTGTCAACGTTTCATATTGTTAGGCTCAGTTGCCATTGTGCGTTCCAGAAAATATTTGGTTGTGAATTTGTGTGAATGCACAAAGCATTCTGCATATGTGTTTTTACACATACCATCATTTATTAACCCAGAAAAAAAGAAAAAAAACTTGTTTAACCAGAAATCAATTCTTCTTCGCCACATCAAAACAGTAGGCTTCACTGTGCTGTCGCCCTGGATGTATCATGGATGCCTCGGGCAACTACTGTTTTACAGCAGCGGAGAATAAATTATTGAAACATGTTTTACAATGAGTTTAACTTGAACCAAGCCACACAACACAGATAGTAATCATATCACATCCATACATGGTCAGTAGTAAACAGCTGTTAAATAATAATAATAATAGTCACAATAACTATATCATTTGTTTTAACGGATCCGTACGCGGTATCAGCCGATACCACAAGTTTAAGTATCGGAATCAGTATCTGGAAGGAAAAAACATGTCTACATATTGTGTCAATGTATTACACAAGGGGCCCTATTTTCATGATTCTGGGCATATGCATAAACCCAAAGCCATACCATGCAGTAGCTATCACTAACATTTGTCTTGGCACGATTGTGGCTGATCAAAAAGTTTGGCCATGCGCCTGTACAAGCACACACCCACACACCCATATATCCGCCATAAGACCATCCATAGGCTCATGTCTAGCCCATCGTTTTGGTTTAGCCATGCATTTGAATCAAGTGGAAGTGTGAAATTTGGCAAAGAAAAACAGAAAAAAAATGTCATATTGCCATAGCCCCACGGGCTACCACGTGGTTGCTAGGCAGCGATGACATTTCCTGCGCCTCTGAGCAGAGAGAGAGAGAGAGAGAGAGAGATGTCACGTGTCTTTACTCAATGTGACGGCTGGCAGTGCATATTCAAATATCACACCACACGCTCGCAGACCAAAATCCCCTGGTGTGTGATGACAGGCTGCAACTGTCAGCACGTCCCGCTGCAACTCTGTTTCTCACTGACTACCCCTCACTCTTTCCTCACACTGTCTATCTCCTGCTCTCCTGCTCTTCCTCTCCTCACTTCACTCCTTCCCCTCCTGTAGGTTTCTCTCTTCCTGCAGCAGCAGCAGCGAGTGGTTGACTTCTCTCATCCCCTCCATCCCGTCCCGTCCTTTCTCTCTGAAAAGCCCCTCCAGTAGCATTATCATGGCTTTGAAAGGTTGTGAAACGACAGTTGTTGCAATGAGACTGTTATGAATATGTCTTCATGTCTGCGGGGAAACGGGTCATTTTTACCAGCCCTGGCTGTGTTAACAGCTGTACTGTAGAGGTTTCTCATTTCTATCACGGACCTAAGTAGGCAGAGAAAGAGACGAGACAGCGAGCCTGTCTAGACTTGTAGTCATTATGAATGAGCCTGAAGCTGCTTGTCAGCATGTTGTTTGGAGAATCAAGAGATGTTCGGCACTAGAGAGATGTGTGGTTTTGGCAGTCACTGTCACTGTTCAGTGTTAAGTTAAAACACACACTATACCCCATGGGGAGCCTGCCATAGTCTCCTTGGATGAGCAGCAACGCACATCAGTTTGTGTAAAGTTCTTCCTCAGATCGTGTCACATGACAACAGACATGGCGTGTATATGCTAATCTGTTTTGCAGATGCGGAAATGCTCAGAGCAGCAATGACTCAACTAGCAATTTATGCCCGTCTATGGAAGCAAACAGTTGTCTGCTTCAGACTTTTGTACTCAAGTAAAAGAAATGTTACTTTAAAATAACTTATACTCAAGTAAATGTAGTTTGGTATTAGTAAACAAGTATAAATTATGATCACCCGTCAATGCATAGCTGTAGGGCATCTTGGATATCTAACACATATGCAATCAGAGACTTTATCATTACTGGGCTTTCATAAAGTGATACCATTCACATTATTCTTGATGGACATCAGTCAATTGAAAGTATACATTAGGGCTGTCAAAGCGATAATAACGCGTTAATGGGAAAATCAATTTAACACCATTCATTTCTTTGACGCATTAACGCAGTCGATGTTCTGGCATCATACGGAACTAGAAAACCTAAGGATTTCATTGGTTCCAACCTTGTCATGCTAGTTTGTTGCCAAGGAGGGTAAATGACGCAACGAATTTAAGCAAAATTTTGGAGAGGAAAAACTGTTGTGGCCATTTTCAAAGTGGTCCCTTGACCTCTGACCTCGAGATATGTGAATGAAAATGGGTTCTATGGGTACCCACGAGTCTCCCCTTTACAGACATGCCCACTTTATGATAATCACATGCAGTTCGAGGCAAGTTATAGTCAAGTCAGCACACTGACACACTGACAGCTGTTGTTGCCTGTTGGGCTTCAGTTTGCCATGTTATTAATTGAGCATATTGTTTATGGTAAATTAAGTACCTGTGAGGATTTCTAAACGATATTTGTTATTGTTTTGTGTTGTTAATTGATTTCCAATAATACAAATATACATACATTTGCATAAAGCAAGCATATTTGCCCACTCCCATGTTGATAAGACATTTTACTCAAGTAAAAGTAGTTTGGTATTAGTAATATCAAAAAATGTATATGTTGATAATAATGTTTATGATATAACAACTATTAGATTACATGAAAGTTTGCAAAAAATCATTTTCTTTAGACGGATATTTGCAACCCATGCATACAACTGATTAGCAATCATAAATATAATGCCTTCTTCAGTGTAGCTTTGCAAGAATGAACCAGAAATGAGGAAAAAACTCAGACAAACAACAATGAACGATAATAAATAATAAGAGCAATTAAGTGAGGGCCGTTATTAAGCTCCATAAATTAAATAGCAGCTGCCACTTAAAATTAAGCACCACCAAGGCAGACAATATAGACATGTATAAACAATATAAACTCCACAGCAGCTGTAGCCCACAGGCACTCATATTAAAGCAAATAGAGAGCTGCACAGTTTTCAGTGTAGTGCACACACACACACACACATGCATACAAAACAGTACGTTGCTAGGCAATACTGTGGTTGTTGAGGTGCTCCTCTAAAGACAGATTTACATCCATCACTGAGTTTGTTGTTATATTCACTGTCTGAATGGCATTCTGAGCTGTGCGCTCTATGGAGTCCTTCACAATCTGCTCTCACTTCCCAAAGCATAATATAACCAGTCCTCTCAGCCTCTCTGTCTCACTGCGCTCTTCAAAGTTTTCAAAAACTTTTGAGCAGAATGAGACTCTGCAGTCAAGAAGAAACAGCAGAAAGGTCGTACGCTGAAGGTCAAAGTTCCTAAGTGAGCGTAGAAGTCACTGCTGATCTACTATGAACGTGTTAGCCAGACCCAACGTGCACCTGTTGGTGCCACAATCCAGGTGTGTTCAATTTGTTTCACTCATTCAGTGTGCTTGCCGGGTGGTGCAATAAATCAGTGATTACCATTTTTATGAAAAGATAAATACACGAACAAGACAAATCTGGCGAGTCCCGAAGCTCCCAAGTGGTTCCCAAGTTGAGTCAGGTTGAGTTGAGTTCAAGGGTTTGTAGTTCTGAACAGTCTTAGTAGGGTTAGGGTTAGGCGCGTACAGCTATGGTAAGCCCCCACGGCGAAAGCAAGATAAACTTTGTCACAAAGTACTCAAATGAGTTTTAACATTGTTTAAGGCTGTAATGCTTCCATTTTGATTGCTGGCTGTTAATTTGATGAGAGTTTGTGTGAGCATATGGCTATTTCCTGGAGGCTGTACATACCAGTGTAGACGCGTTCCGAATCAAACTGGAAAAAAAAAAATACTAATTATTTGTTAGTTCATTGTTTTGCCAACACTAGAGTGGTCGTCTGTCAGGTATATTATTTATTTATTTATTTATTTATTTATAGGATTTTCATATTGGGCTTCTTTATGAGGGGACTTGCTGGCTTGAGGGCTTGCTAAGGTCACATGTTTACATACTGAAACAGTTCTCCAATTAGAGTTACATATTATCACCACTTAAAGATACTGTTTGTAACTTCTTACACTTACACTCTTATAAATCATTGCCGGTCGGTGTCCCATGCGCTTTTGCGTGTGGCTACGCTATTCCAACACTACACGGAAACACCAAAACCGCAAAGTTATATGTAGTGAAGCCTGTCTTGCAAAACAGCGTCAACTAATCCTGCTCCAACCTCCCAACCGCGGCCAGAGGACACAGGGGGACCGTAGCCCCGGTCTCTAGAGCCGGAGTCGATGCTGTGTCTGCTCCGCTGCCTGCCTGACTGCCTGACTGCTTGCCTACACTCACACACGCGCTCGTTCTCACTCGCTATCTTGCTCCACCTGTTACGTGCATGCCTGCACACTCCACACTGCAGAAGAGTTAGTTTGGCTCTGAGAATATCTAGTGAATGTACAGTGAACATTTGTGCAGAAATAAATGCTGCAGCTCCTCCAGACCAACAGAGGTTTTTTCCGCGTTGTTTCCTGCTGCTGAGTGAGTAGACGGGGCTCCGGAGCCAGTAACGTTATCGTCTCCGACCAAAACTCCGGTGTCTCCCCTATTCTTTCTGACCACGGTCAGGAGGCTGAAGCAGGAAAACACAGTATCAGCATCGACTCATGGAGAGACTTTCGTCTGGTCAGCTAACATTACTGCCAAGCAGCTGAAATATAGAGTGATATTGTGGTTTTAGCTGACGTGTGTCGCCTCATTGTGTTGATCAATGCTCGTTCATGTCTATGTAAAGCGAGCACAAGCATGAGCAACAGGATGCTGACTTTTGTTGACTTAACGGCCACAGGTGTCTCTGTTAACAAGCAATTTCTGATTCTTACAAACAGTCCCTTTAAAAGAATACTTCACCCACAAGATGCCAATTCCTATATCAATTACTCACCCTCTGTTACTTTATTATTTAAAACACTCGCACGGATGAGTAGCGTGCCTGTGCAGCGTGAGACTGGTTATGTGTAAAGTGTTTTAAATAGTACGGTTTTAGCAAAGATCCTTGTGTTTAGGAAGTAGTTAGCATACGACTGAATAAATGAGACTTTGATTGTACTGCACGAGTAATGCGAGAGTTTTTAAACAGATCCTTTTTCAAATGGTTTTGCTGTTGTTAAACGCTGCCCCCGTTTACTTCAATTCATCAAGACTTTTCTGCGTTTTTTGATTCTTTGTTCACCGTGGAGGCATGAGAGAACAAAATATGTTTTCTTCAAGAATTCAAGGTAACGTGGGTTGCAAAATTGATGTACATGTTATAATTTCGTGGGTGAAGTATTCCTTTAAAGTCATGGAGTCGTGATTCTTTTCAAAGGCTTTTTCTTCAGCGGGGTGATCAAACTATAGGAGCTTATACTACTGCCGGCTGTAAGCTCTGTGCTCATCTCACTAATCTAATGTATGGTAATGTGCTCTCTCAATATTTAACACCACATATGCTTTTCCACGATGGCCTAAACACTGGGAGATTTCATCCGGTATGTACTCTCTCATTCTCTCTGCCCATCTCTTTCTCTCTAAGCATTTACATCGTGACGTAGTGATTTATCCAAAAGTGTCGGCTCTCAATACTCTCAGGCTTAACAAGACTTAGTGGAGAGCATATTACACACACACACACACACACACACACACACACACTGCAATGCAAGGTTTTTTAATAAGTGATCAAGACAGTTGCACAATACATGGGTACTGATAAGTGAAGTATTAAAGTGGGCTTTTAAGCTGTCATCTCTCTCTCTCTTTCTTTCTCTGTCTCTCTCTCTGTCTCTCTCTCTCTCTCTCTCTCTCTCCACACACTCCATTAGTATAATGCTGTTTAATGTTTTATAACAAAATAATCAAAGCTGAGACAAATATTATTGCCATAATGTTGGAACAACTGTAGTGTGTAGCATTAATACAGATCTCTACAAAACACACACCCACAAACACAAACACACTGAGTACGTTCTCCAGTTTAGTCCATTTGATAAATTAATCACACAGCTGCTGTAATTGTTACACTGCAATAAACTTACAGTCCTGCCTTTCGTGCCTCCATCCATCCATTTAATGAATCACAGTAGTAATTGTAATTTAAACTACTTGGATCTTAACAAAGCCATTAGGTCTAAGTTAGAGTGAGAACTGTTTGCAGTTAAACAAACATTGTGCTTTGGTGCAGTTGCTTGCTAGTCAGTTAGCTTTGCGAATATATTACATTTTTAAACTGCAGCAATGTTTTTTTTTGAGTTTGACAATCTCTCTACTGTATCAGTTTTGTTGTCTTTAAAACTAAACTAGTGTTATTGTAAAACGATGACATGTGTTTTTCACAGGGGCTTTGTGCAGGAGTATTTCTTAGCCAGGGGCGCTGACGTACTGAGCAGAGTCCCCCGTGAAACCACAAACTGTCTTCAGTTTTTGTACAGATTAAACAAATAAAATATTTCATGGTAATAAGTGAGCTTTAAAGGTGCTGGGAGGTGTGTATGCTACCTTTGGACAGAGCCAGGCAAGCTGTTTACAGTCTTAAAGCTAAGCTACGTTAACCAGCTGCTTACTCTGGCTTCATATTTAACAAACAAAAATGAGAATGGTATCGTTTTTCTCATCTAACTCTCGGCAAGGAAGCGAATAAGAGTATTTCCACAAGTGTTGAACCATTCATTTAATCAGAAAACTCCTGGTGAGGTACAGGGTGTTAACGTCTTGTTTTGTTTTTGAACTAAAACCACTAAAATATGTATCTGTTATGACATACTAAAACATGATGTAACATTACAGAGGAGTCGTAAAGTCATGGACTGACTATTATAATATGATATAATCAATAACACAGCAATAGCTGTGTAAAGTTTGCTAACAATAGTTAACACTAGCCACCATATGCTACTGATCATACGATCAAGGCTGTCGGAACAAAACCCCTTAGTGTATTGATTTAATCACAAGTGCATTGTATTTGCTTATAACTTCAACTTTACTATACAATTTCAACAGCAACCAACTTTTTTTAGAAGTGGCGTTATGAATAAGCAATCTACTTTTGACATTTTCTAAATCAGTTTTACCAGTTTTGATACAGGAGATAATTATACATTCGTATTTTAACTTGGAAAATGGTGTAACATACTGCATGGCCAGTTCAAGTAGCTGACAGATGCATCATCAGTCCGGCATTTTCACCCTCCTGCTGGAGATAAATTGTGCCTACTTCATGTACAGTTAGGTTTTGAGTATGTACTTAACAGATTTTGGACAGATGAAGGGTAAAGCGGGCTGCTTGATTGAGTGGCCCATCAGTTCCAGTGTGACCTTGTGCAGTGGGAGCTTAGACGACCAGAGAGGGAGATGAAGCTCTCAGCTTATGTAAGTGGTGTCACATTCTGACTTTGCTCCAATGCTAACTGGACTGGCATGGTCTGGTCCCCTCTGATAGATAAGAGGCTGTAGCCCCATCTGTGTGTGTGTATGTGTGTGTGTGTGTGTGTGTGTGTTTGCTTGTCTGCCTGTACATGTGTTTTGTGTGACAGAAAAATAGTGAGTTGTTTAACCGCGTAGGTTTGTGTGAGTCATTTTGTGTGTGTGTAGGAAAATGAGACAAAGAAGTTATGTATATGTGTTTGTGTGGTTCATTAATAGCTTCGCCAGAGATACATGCGTCTCATAGATACCCGCAGACATCAAGGGATGGAAAAGAGATGTTAAGGAAGGGAGGGGGAGAGGAAGAGGCTGATAGAAGGAGGGTGACAGTGGGTGGAGAAAGATCAGACATCCAATGTGGTTTATTGGTGGTTATGAAATCTGTTCCATACACCAACGTTTTTTCATCTGTATGTCCCCGCTGAGTTTGGGGTTAAGAATGGCTTTTGGCTGCAGCTTAGTGTGTGTTACAGTATGCGGTATGTATGTGGCTGGTGCTGGTTACTTTTGACTTTAAGTGGAAGATGACTTCAACAGCTAACATCTTGTTTTTTTGGATGCATTATCATGGATTGTAAAAAAAATAATTTGACATAAAAATGGTCCGCCAGAGTCTGACAGAACTGAGCCCATAGCAATGGTCTGCTTTAAAGAAATAACAGACCGTAGAATGCCGTTATTGACCAATCAGAATCGAGTATTCAACAAAGTCGTGCAATAATAATGACTAAGTTTTCTTTAGTGTATAATCACCCCTAAAAATAAGATTTATTTATTTATTTATTTTTTTTACCTTAGAATGAGCCGTTTAAATCAACATACAGAGCAGGTCCTCTTTTCAAGGAGCCGGCCGCCGTGTTTCTACAGTAGCCCAGAACGGACAAACCAAACACTGTGTCAACTTTTCTCGTGCTTGGGCCGGAGTTGATAATGTTACTCACTCCCGTCGATGCTGCTTCACCGCTCACTTCCCACGGACACACACACTCTATGCACTGGCTCTGCTCCAAATTACCTACGCTACCCTTACAACAACTGGCTTTAGATAGGGCCATTCGCGTTTTCACGTCAGCCACCGTAGTTATGCTAAACGCTTTGCACAAGGGAGAGGCTTCAGTTGGTTGCAATCTGCACGTAACAAGCATAAATTGTTGCTGGACATTCATAAATGCACAATAAATGAGGAATAACTTTTCGTAAGATATCATACAAACCTTTGTATGAGGATACATAGCAGCATATATTGTATATCATGTTATCTGCTGTTCTATAGATACAGATCGTGTTGTATAGGTTATACTGGAAGCCCTAAAAGGCAAGATTATCTAAAAAGTGATTCACCAACTCTACAATTAAAGCTATGCAAATTTAACTCTATAAAATGTCATCAGGGCTGACCGTAGATCTGCTGTATGATGCTGGAAACAGGGGCGCTCACTAGCAAACAAAAGCCTAATTATAGCCAAGCAGCAGCTTCATCAAAAAGCCTGTGTAGGATGTAAAACAGAAATGTATTATACTTTAAGACTGTAAAGAAATACCAGTTGGTATTATGTACCGTTTGTTCATAGTTTTACTTACAGTTGTGCAGAGAAATATGGGGCACTCTCATTTCTCCTCAGAGGGACACTCTGTCACAACAGCTTTATTACGATAAGTCTATATTTTACATGTGCCTACCTGACAGTTGTGCAGTGTTTGATCATTTCTGATGAAGGTGATCTAACATCCAAGTGGCCAGAAAGATGAACCTGTCACAGTATGTTAGAGAGACGGGATCTTCAATGGAGGTTTGATCCAACACAGAGCTATAAGACACAACATCCTGTTTTTTAATGATTCCACAAAGTTATTGGTACTGATATGATACCATAAAGGATAGGATATTGTTTTTGTTTATTCCTGGCATCATTATTTCCCAACTATGCCAAACTCTAAGTAGTACCTGAAAGCCACACTGGAGTAAAAGTACAGATATCTAAACAGAAAACAACTTTAATAGAAGTCAACTATTAGAAAATGACAAAAGCCTCAAAGTGTCTGATAATTACTGTACTTCAGTATCAAAAGTAATTTTCTGATATATCTGATAAATGCATAAGTAAAAGTACACATTTTATTTAGGAAATGTAGTGGAGTAAAAGTGAAAGTTGACTCAAGTAAAGTACATAACCCCCAAAAATACTTAAAGGGACTGTTTGTAACTTTTTAAGCGTATAAATGTAGCGGGTCGCCACACATGCGCGCTCGCATATGCGCGTTCGCGTGTGGCCACTGCCTCTCCTCCTCTGCCTGCCTGCCTGCCTGCCTTCACTCAGACAGCGCGCGCGTTCTCTCTCAGCTCGCTCCACCTCTAGACGTGAATGCGCGCTCACTCCACACTGCAGAAGAGTTAGTAGCTCTGAGAATATCTAGTGAATGTTCAGTGGACATTTGTGCAGAAATAAATGCTGCAGCTCCTCCAGACCAACAGAGGTTTCCCGTGTCTTGTGAAGTGCCGGCGCTCTGCAACGAGTAACGTTACTGTCTCATTACCGACCGGGTGCCGGTGTCTCCCTGCTCTCTCCGGCTGCGGGCAGAGAGAGCAGGGAGACACGCTGCAGAGCCCCACTGCATCAGCCTGCGCTGAGGCAGGAAAAGCCAACAGTCTGGTCAGCTAACATTACTGCCAAGCAGCTGAAATATAGAGTGATATTGTGGTTTTAGCTGACGTGTGTCGCCTCACTGTTTTGAGCGATGCTCGTTCAGGTATATTTAGAGCGAGCAAGCGCAAGCTCGACGCTGACTTTCGTTGATTTCACGGCCACAGGTGTCGCTGTTAACAAGCATTTCTGAAAGTTACAAATAGTCCCTTTAAGTACTGTGACAAAGTATTATTACTTCATCACATTACACCACTGTCCAACACAAATCTCCCTGATATCTTGTATGTCCTCAGGGAAAGTAAGGCAGACTGTTGCTTGTGACTTTAGCAAGTTCATTCCTGGACTTTTTATTGGCATTAAAAGTGAAGAAAAAAACGTGTTCTGCACCCATATCACCCTAATCTGTTTAGCCATTCTTATTTCTAATCAAAAAATGGTTTTCCAACGTCAAGGACACAAGACCTGCGGCAACAGCAAAATTGAAGACCGAGCTACAGATAAGAAAAGACAAGTTATTGTGTTTACAATATACTGTATTTAAAAGCAGGTATAAGCATGACGCAGCAAAATGTAGAACGCTATTTAAATGACTACATCTGTTGTGAGCTCTCTAGGCCACACTGTGTACACAGGCACAGTCAGAGGACTTAATATGCACTGAATTCCACCGCTGACTGCCGCATTAGTGCTTACCTACTGCATACATTTGTGACAGGCAGGCTCTGCGATTGTGCATATGTGTGATAGAAATGTGTGTGTTTGTGTTATTATGATATGTGCCATCTATTTAAGTGACCTATAAATGCATCTGTTGTTGCACAGTGTTTTATTTAACAGCAAAGCAGCGATGCCAAGGGTTGCCATTAGGATGACGCATGTTGGGTATGTGGACGAGGTCTGCGGTGAAGTCTTAATCATTATTCCAGAAAGAAAATGTGTTTATCGCGAGTTAAGCAATTCATTCTTTTTATGTGGAGAACAGGATAATAGTTTTTTGTAATTAGACAGGCGCACATGATTTTTTTTTTTCTTTCAAAAGAAACAGATTGTTAATTGAATTGCAGCTCTTTCTTCCTAACAACCTGTTTTTTTTTTTTTTTTCCCCATGAAACTCACTGGGATCTCATCTAAATTATCTGCATGATTTTAATTGATGTAACTCACTATACTGCAGGAGACATTCTCAATTTCTCTTGGCAACGTTGTCGCCGTCGTTTATTAAAAAAAGAAAGAAGATGCATTCATTTGAACTCTCATGCCACCTCAACTACATGAATTCATTTTTTTCTGCCTTAGCTCTGTCTTTCACAAACACGGACGTGCTGAATTACATTTTAATGATTTAATGGATTGTATAATAAAAAAGCTGCTCATGTCTCCAGCGATATCTCCAAATGTGTTTAAAATGCAAGTCGCATACACTTTTATTTCCAATTATCCCTCTTCAGCTGGCTGTTTTAGACACACACACAGCTCTACACATACATATATACATATATCTGAACTTAGTAATGAGACATCACTATTATGGCATGGGTCATGTATCATGTTAATTAGATTTAGTTCATATTCAGTCACAAATGTGGCTAATGGATGTGTGCAATATGACCGTTGTTTTTGTTTCCACTAACACAAGTTACGAGCGATACCTGACATCCACAGCTTATCACATATGCAGAATATTAATGCTGTGCTGAAGATGTGAGATGGACTGTTTGAAAAGCTAACACTTAAACTCCCCATTTCCCACATGCTCCTAAACACACAAATGTTGGCAATTTTACATTGAGGGAATCAGAGCCAGAGTCAGATTTATGTATAAAATGTGGGGATGTGACAATACCAGAAATGTAGTAGTCGATATCGATACCAGTGAAATTCCACGATTCTCAATATTTTATTCAGTAAAACAATAAATCCCATGTACTTCAACATCCACTCCTTCATCACCATTTGCATACTGGTTTTTGTTAGGAAGTTAAACTCTCTCACTATTATCTATTTTTAGATTGCTATTGTATACATGCTCATATTGCTTCAAACAACTGGATTTATTCAAGTTTCTCACCAAAAACTAAATTTTACAAGATTACATTTGAACACACCATGATAATGTTAGAATTTACCTTTGTCCAGTTTCGCCTTCATCTCATTTTTACTGAATAGTACCTGTATACCTGAATAGAACACACTATAATGCAAATCAATGGCACATCCCGTTAACGTTAGCTCCGTGCAGGACTGTGCTGCTTACCGGCTGCTAACAGCTAACGTTAACTAGCTCTTGTTCTGCTGATTTCAACACAGATTTGTTACTTACGATGTAGCGTTACCAGGGGAAAAATAGGGTGCATTGAAAGTTAGTTTACTGCGTCCCAAACACATTTTCTATCAAACCCCCGGGATGCCGTTAGTCTTGAGCCCTGACGGCATCACATTTTCTGAATTTTGGCATCAAATTAGTACCGAAGTATTGGTTCTCGTGACATCCCTAGTAAGATACTCTATAATTCTGC